>PVIA01003139.1:32813-179975 GCA_004024845.1 Tonatia bakeri | reverse complement strand
TCTCCCCCGAAATCCCTCTTCTCTCTCCTCTGGTCACTCTCCACCTGACCTCTAATGCAGTGTCTTTGACTATACCCTGCTTCTTTCTTTGTTTTGTTGTTTAGGTTCCTGTTAAAGGTGAAATCATATGGTATTTATCTTTCACTGCCTGGCTTATTTCGCTTAGCATAATGCTTTCCAGTTGCATCCATGATGTTGCTTAGGGTAGGAGGTCCTTCTTTCTTTCTGCTGCATAGAATGACAGGTTTCATTCATTAGAATGAACAGAAACATACATCAGAATGTTAAAATATTTTAAATGAAAATATTGATAGATTTTCATTTGTGCTAATTTAACTCAGTTTTCTTGAGTCTAGTTTTTAATTAAGAAGTGGGCCATGTCTTAGGCTTACTGAATTCTGATATGCTGGGATGTAGGCCCTGGGTGTGTTTGTGTGGTCAGAATCTCTCTTGGTGAGCTAGTGTTTCCATCTAGTGAACTGTTACTACTTTCCTCTATGGAGTAGGATCAGGACAGTTGATGTAGAAAGAGGTATCCTGATTATTTTCTGTTTTTTTCCAATATATGGATAGAAGACCAGGCCCAGTGATGGGCACTGCTGACATTGTTGAAAAAGCAGGTGGGCAGGCAAGTACTTTGGCATGATTTGCTCTGTGGACAAGGGACTATATACAAGTGTACAGACTTATGTTTCAGGGTTGGGATTTCAAAAAAATAGGGATTTGTTCAAAAACTTAATCTTATATTGATGTTTTCCTGAGTGTATAAATGTGATGATTTAGGAAGAGAGTCCATTTAATGCTAATGAGTCTAATTTTTTAGAAATGGATGCCTTCTGGAAATTATTTTTGTGTGTATATGTACATAATTCCTTCCATTTCCTGTGAGACTGCTCTTGTAGGAATCCAGCCTCCAACATATGAGAGGCTTACTATATTAATTAACACCCCTTACTGTAATTTTGCCACTAATAGGTATTTGCCTCTGTTAGGTACTTAAAAATGTGTTCTCTAGGCCTTCAAAACTTTTCTTTTGTTTTGTTTTGTTGTAGTTTTTAGCTGACTACGGTAAGTCTGATGGAGTTCGGGAGGGAAGGAGTCAAGAGAGGAAGCCTGGCAGTCAGAGGAAGAGCAGTGGATGGGAGTCAGGAGACGGAAGAGACTGTACAGTAGCTGTGTGATTATGGACAAGTCACCTAATTTTTCTCTATTTCCTCATCAGTAACTATGCTAAATTATCTTTTCTAATTTATAGGATTGTGAGATTTGAATGAAATAATAGAGGATATTGCTACTGTAAGACCAAAGGACAGGTATAAGCAGCCAGTTGGTTTACTTGTTTCTGCTTGTATGTAGCACAACCAACATTTAATCTTATTATTTGGATACGCAGAATGAAATAGTGACAAAATGGATGTTTCTCAATAGAGATCTATCAAGGAAGGCTTTTGTACAAGGTTTAAAAATTGTTGGTAGAATTTGTTTTAACCAGATGAACAAAACTCTTCGTAAGCTGTGCCCAGAGATGTGGAAATGGTCCTCATGTGGCTGTTTTAGTGTTAGACAGCAGCCTTTGTGTGTCACAGGTTCACTTGCAGAGCTTTAGGCCTAAAGTGAGGTGCTGTGTTTAATATGTACCTTTTACTTTTACGTACTTAAATGTCTGTTATTTATGGTGATTTGTTTTAGGTAGTCTTGAAATTTTGTGGCATACAGAATATTCTCAAAGCATCTTCTGTGAAAATCACAGTAGGACTATTGTGGAATACAATTTTAAACTTGATTCAGAAGATACTTAATATCCTAGAGTGCCTTCATGGTGTAAGGAGCACACCCATTTTTAAATGTAAAATGTCTACTAAGTGCTTGAGTTTTTACAGTTTCAGAATCCTTTTATTGAAGTAGTGTTGGTTCTTCAAGCCCAACACTTTCATCTTGGTTAGTACCATTTGTCACTAGACAGCCTGCTACAGAAAAGTATCTGGCTTACATCCCCCATCCCCCAGTAGTCTACCTTAAAAAGTAGGTGGGCTAGCTAATAAGACGATGAAAAAGAACAATGAGGAGAGAAGAACTAGGTCTGACATCTCAAAACCTATTAGAAGGATATAAGCATTAAAACATTGTACAACTTGTATGAAAATAAGCAGATGGTTTAGAGAAGCTTAAAAAGAAATTCTATATATAAATTTAATATGTAAGTTAGATATCTGTATATCTGTTAAAAATTAAATTAGTTAATTTTTTGGTTTTTTTAATGAGTTAATATTTATAAAACACTTAGAAACAACCTAGAACTTCAGCATCACATTAAATATTTTAAGTTATAAAGACTTTTTCCATAGATCATAGGGGGAAAGGGTAGGATTATTCAGTATAATTTTTTGCAACAAATTTGATGACTGGAAAACTTATATGTGAAAATAATAGGAAATAAAACATGAAGATCCCAATTGATTAAAAGGTCGATTTCAGAAATAATCCATTTCAGGAAATAGACTTGGGTAACAAACATAGAAACAGGTTCAACTTCACTAATAGACAGAGAAATACATAACAAACCAAGATAGGTTTTTTGCAGAATGTATTTACGTAAAAAAATTACTATGTGCTTATACCTAATACAGGCATGGATGGTTAAAATAACCACTCCATTGTTGGAGTGAGAGTAGTGTAATGCTAGGCTTGGTTTGGAAAGTGGCAGTATATGAAGTAGATCACAGGTGGCAAACACAAGGCTGGCGGGCAGAATTCGGCCCGCCACTGTGTTTTATTCGGCTTGGCAACTTATTTCTGCCGGGCAGCAGCACTGAACTCTTGCTTAACTATTAAGGAGTAGTTACATTTATATAGTCCTAAAATTATATTCGGCCCTTTGAAGGCAACTGTGAGGCTGATGTGGTCCCCAGAGAAAATGAGTTTCACACCCCTGAAACAGATGAATAGGCTTTAATAGTCTTATAACCTTTGACACAGTAATTCTTCTTAGAGTCCATTCTAAGGCAATAAATCTTACTGGCCCCCCAAGTATAAGGTTTATATAAAAGATGATCTTATCACATTATTTTGTTTAAAAGCAAAGCATTGCATTAGAATGGAAATGTATTTATAAATTATACCATTTACAAGGTGACTTAAAACAAAAGTATAAACTATGGATAATTCATAATAACACAGAAACACATTTGGTAAATGAGAAAAGGGTAAGATATAAATGAAAAGTAGTGGATGATCCAACTTAGGAAAAGTACAGAAAAAAAAATGCTAGAAGTAAGTAAAGCCTAGTGTTCGCTCTCTTTGGGCATAGAACTATGAGTGATATATTTTCTTCTCTTTATTTCCCAAACACTTACTTCTAGACATGTTTTCAGTAGAATAGAAAATAATCTCTAAATAATTCTGAGCTTTAATATTGTCTTGGAAAACATGAAATTACATTACAGCCTTTTTGCTTTTAGTTTCAAGACATTGGTGTTGAAATATGCTACTGATAAGATAGATTGCAGAAATAAGGAAAGCAAATTACTTCTGTAAATTTTTCCAGATATACTATATGGTGAACTGTATATTTTATTTTTATTTTTTCCCTAAAATCTGCCTGCCCTCTCTGGCAGAGGATTATACTTCCCTACCTGTTGAAGTCAGGGTTTTCCATGTTCACAAAATGTGAATAGAAATGATATATTGTATCACTTTGGGTATCAAGCTTTAAAAGCCATTTTCTGCTTTAGGTAGAGGTTGTTCAATGATGTGGACCCTAGAGTGTGGCTCCATGGTCATTTAAGAGTGCAGAATAGGTATGTTGCATGAGTGAAAAATAAACCTTTGTTATAAGTCACTGAGATTTTGAAGTCATGTTATAGTCGCACAACCTGCCTTATCCTCTCTGAGCTATATCTGATGCTGGATGGTGGATAAGAGAAATATTTAAGACAAATATTATATTTTGTTTTAGGTTTCCTAGAGTGGTACTCTTTGGCTATATTTTAAATCAGGCATACTTTCTGTAAAGGTCCCAAGCTTTGTGGGTCATGTGCTCTCCATTGTAGTTATTCATCTCTGCTCTTGTGGCCCCATAGCAGCCACAGACAGTATGTAAATGAAAGATTTGGCTATTTAAGATTACAAACTCTTGGGGTTGGAAGGAACTTTAAGCTTTCAAGTTATTTATTATCTATGTGATATCTTCTTCATATTGTTGATAAATAAAGAGACCACCACTGGGCCTCTTGAAATGACTCCAGTGGTGGTATACTATCTTGGGAGACAAGCTAGTTCTAACAGGCCTCATTGTTCTGGTGAGTTAACATCTGCATCTCTGTGACTTTTTAAAATATATTTTATTGATTAGGCTATTACAGTTGTCCCATTTTCCCCCCTTCACTCCCCTCCACACCTTCTCCCATCCATATTTCCCCCCTTTAGTTCATGTCCATGTGTCATAAGTTCTTCGGCTTCTACATTTCCCTTACTATTCTTGCCCTCCCCCTGTCTATTTTCTACCTACCATCTGTGCTGCTTATTCTCAGTACCTTTTCCCCTTCTCTCCTCCTCCCACTCCCCTTGTGCTAACCCTCCATGTGATCTCCATTTGTGTGGTTCTGTTCCTCTTCTAGTTGTTTGCTTAGTTTGCTTTTGTTTTTGTTTTAGGTGTGGTTGTTAATAATTGTGAGTTTGCTGTCATTTTACTGTACATGTTTTTTATCTTCTTTTTCTTAGGTAAGTCCCTTTAACATTTCATACAATAAGGGCTTGGTGGTGATGAAGTCCTTTAACTTGACCTTATCTGAGAAGCACTTTATCTGCATTTCATGACTTTGAATACTTTTTTCCAGCCCCTTCTTTCCTGCAAGGTCTCTTTTAAGAAATCAGCTGACAGTCTTATGGGAACTCTTTTGTAGGTAAATGTCTCCTTTTCTCTTGCTGCTTTTAAGAGTTTCTCCATATCTTTCATCTTGGGTAATGTAATTATGACGTGCCTTGGTGTGTGCTTCCTTGGGTCCAACTTCTTTGGGACTCTGAGCTTCCTAGACTTCCTGGAAGTCTATTTCCTTTGCCAGATTGGGAAACTTCTCCTTCATTATGTTTTCAATTTTTTGCTCTTCCTCTTCTCCTTCTGGCACCCCCTATGATTTGGACGTTGGAACATTTAAAGTTGTCCCAGAGGTCCCTAAGCTTCTCATTTATTTGAATTCTTGTTTCTTCATTCTCTTCTGATTGAATGTTTCTTTCTGCTGCTCCAAACCATTGATTTGAATCCCGGTTTCCTTCCAGTCACTGTTGGTTCCCTGTATATTTTCCTTTATTTCACTTAGTGTGCCCTTCAATTTTCACCTGATTTGCGACCAGATTCAACCAATTCTGTGAGCATCCTGATTACCAGTGTTTTGAACTGTGCATCTGATAGGTTGACTACCTCTTCGTCACTTAGTTGTATTTTTTCTGGAGCATTGATCTGTTCTTTTGTTTGGGCCCTTTTTTTTTTTTTTTTTTTTTTTTTTTTTTTTTTTTTTTTTTTTTTTTTTTTTTTTTTTTTTTTTTTTTTTTTTTTTTTTTTTTTTGGTCTCAGTGCACCTCTTATGTAGTAAGGGGCGGAGCCTTAGGTGTTTATCCAGTCAGGGCAACCCAGTCGCTGGGTCATGATGCTCTGTGTGGGGCAGGGGTCCGAGATGGAAAAATGGCGCTTGACTCGGCTCTCTGCCGGATTTCAGTCACTTCCCCTGCTTCCCACAAGCAAATTGGGCCCTTCTGGTGCTGATTCCCTTGTGGTCTGGTGCTGATTCCCTTGTGGGTGGGTTTGTGTAGGTTCTAGGACCCTGTGGGTCTCTCCAGCAAACTCTCCTGTGAGGCTGGGGGTTTGTCCTGGTACCTCAACCCCCACAGGTGTTTTCCATCAGTGTTTTGAGGCTTCATTTCCCCATGCTGGGGTCCTGGGTTGCATGGTCTGTCTCGCTCCCCAGTTTGCCTGGTTTATCTGCGTGAGAATGTGGGACTGCCAGTCTGCCAGCCACCTTGCCTGCTGCGCCATGCTCCACAATCCTCAGCCTTGCTAGGTCTGCCAGCCACCACCCTGCACGCCCCTGGTCTGCTAGCTGCTGCTTTGCTGCAAGTCCTTTCCGCCCAGGTTGCCCCTCCTACCGGTCTGGATGAATGTGTCTACTTCAACTCCTTGGTTGTTGGACCTCCATACAGTTCAATTTTTTGTTGGTGCTGGCTGTTTTTTGTTTTTAAATTGTTGTCCTTATTTTGGTTGTGCGAGGAGGCAGTGTGTATACCTATGCTTCCATCTAGCCTGGAAGTCCTCATGCATCTTTGCAACTTCTAGTTCCTTGAGATTCCCCAGCATAAACCCTGTCATGTCCTCTCAGTGTGATATTCATGCTAATTCACTTCACAGCTCTTCAAAGCTGGGTTCTATTCCCAATTTGAAAGTGTGCTTTGAACCCTGTGACCACATCTTTCCCCATCCCCCTAACAGCTCTGTTCATCTTTCATCCACTTATCTTAATGTAAATATATTCCTTTCAGGTTCAGTTCAATCAAATGTTTGTCAGCTCTCTGTTTCCACAGAATTTTTTTCTAATGTACTGTTCATTTTGTGTTAAAAATCATTTGTGGAATCCTCGCTAAATTTTAAGTGGGATATGGAGAACATGCGTATTTAGTATATACTTGTGATTAAATACGGTTCTTATTTCCAAATCTAAGGAATATAATCTATTGGATGCTTGTTAAAAGTTGCTGGTAGTTTTGAATTGGTTATCAACTTGAGTTCAAAAATGCCTTGAAGTTCCCACAGTCCTAAAATTACAGTATTTTTAAGTATACTAAAAAGAAATAAAATACACAAATACTCAAATATCTTATTTACTGTTTGCCATCAGGTTAAGTAGTTTTTACACAGACCCTGGAATATAGCTTCTTTTAAATAGTTGCAACTGTTAATAGTGCTAATATGTATGGTTCAGGATTTCCTTAGTACTGTGCTGAAATACAAAATGTTAATAAGCATATGTTACTAATTGAACTTTCATAATACACTTTATACTACTTTTATTTGCTTGGTATTTTGGGGGTTTATTGTAAGAGAAAACTGAAAATCCTTGGTTTAAATGTCTCTATCTGTCGTCTTCATTAGGGCAAAACAGTTTCTTAATTTGTTTCCTTTGGTGTTTCGTATGTGACTGCACATCAGTAAATGCTTATTAGCCAGTGTGACTTGGCTTGGGGTCTACAGACAATGCATCCTGGTTGATTTTTACTGTGCTTCTCTAATGACGTTGATCAGGGCCTCACATATATTTTATCATAAATGGAATAAAATATTTGAGGTACGTAGACTGACCTACATGAAGTGGAACGGAATTATCCCTACTTTGTTCTGCCCTCCATAGTTATGTATCATTTGAGGTAGCTGTTTTGAAGGAGAAGAGGAAGAGCTAAAGAAAAAAAAATTTTTTAAAGGAAAAGACATGAATTTAGCTTAGTCATTTGAGACTTCTTTTTCCTATGTTGTCTTTGTACCAGTTCTATATCCTAAAATGGTACAGTTGTTTTAAAATAAAGTGTGGAACCTTTATTTTCAGTTAGATTTTCCTCATTTTTTTTGATCAAGATTACTTTGTCTCTTGCGTAAATTAACAATTTTACACATTGTTGCCCAAGAAGTATAACTACCTGTCTTCTTATTCAAGTCCTGCATTGAAATATTATGCAGAATAAGGCTAAGAACACAATCTGGTGGCATTCACCCACCCGTCTTTAGGCAGAGTAGACAGCGCCCCTTGAATTAGTTAGTACTCTTTTGGTATTTTATTTGCGGAGTTACCTCCCATTATCCTTAGGAGATAAAGTGTTACAGGTTTGAAAGCTTTCTAAGATATTTGTAAGTTTCTTAAACTGTACAGTCCTATTCAGTGAGAAATACAGTTTTAGGTAAAAAGTATTTTATAATTAATCGGTTGTTCTTGGCTGGATCATGTCTTTTGTCGAGAAAGGATATATGTTATAAGTGTACATAGAAAAAGGGGGATATATATAAGTATGTTCAAAATGTAAGAAGGTATGGAACATGTCTTTAGATTTATTAGAACTTGAAAATGTTGCTGTATTAGAGTCTTATTTACTTGAAATTAGTCTGCTTTACAAAGCCTCATGCAGGATGCTAAAGGAGCTAAGAATTTTGGTTTAAAAGGATATGAGAAACACTCATCATTTCATTTTTGCTAAAATATTTCTGGTAAGTATCCAGGTAGCAAATTCATTCTCCAATTAGAATACCAAAGTTTTCAAAAGATTGTAAAAGTTGAATGTGTGCTAATTGTAGAATTAATATGGTAATTTTTATTCTGCAAGTGGCTTCCTTTGTTTTTATTATTTTTTCCAAGAACCTTTTTCTGAAGTGCAGAATGTAGATTTTTAAATTATTATTAATTGAGAGGTAGTAAGTTTGAGAATAAGCATGGGATCAGGAATCAGGCCTTTTCATCTTGCAAAGCTGATTTTAATTTAATTCTGGGTCTTTTGATTTATTAGCTAATCCCATCTCTTCTTACAGCTATATGATTTTAACATATCTAATGTTCACAAGCATCTCTAAAATGGCAGTAGTAATGTTTTATCAAGCTCTTTACGATTATGGATTTTGCAGAATTCAAAATTAAATGGATAAAATTACAAACAAAATTCAAGTTAATATTAACATGTGACATATCATTTTGCTACTCACAATGTAATTGTGGTACTAACTGGTACATTGCAGACTTTTTATGTTTGGAATGGCTGTCCAAATGTGTTCTTTTAATTTTTAATTATGGCAAATTACACATAACATAAAATTTAACCACTTTAACCATTTTTAAGTGTATAGTTAGCTCAGTAGTGTTAAGCATATTCACCTTGTTTTGCAACCAATCCCCAGAGCCTTTCATCTTGCAAAACTGAAACCGTATACCCATTACGTTAATCCCTGGTTCTCTCTGGCAACCACCATTTTACTTTTGTATCTGAATTTGACTGCTCTAGATACCTCAAAGAAGTAGAATTATGCTGCTTGTAACTAGCTTATTATATTTAGAATAATGTGCTCAAGATTCATCTAGATTGTAGCATTTATTAGTTTGCTCTTTTTTTTAAGGCTGAATAATATACGATTGTACATATAGACCACAGTAGTCTGTGGACCTGAGAAAAGTTATCTGTCTACCAAGAAGGACTCCTGGTGGCTAACTGGGCTCAAATATAAAAGCAGAGCCTAGCTGTTGTTTCCAAACAGAGGCCTCTCAGGCAAACTACACTTCAGGGAGAATCCTGCTGCACTGAACAGCCTGCCTGCACTGAGCCGGCCCTTAAAAGGAGTTTCTGGAATAATATTTCTACCAATAGGACTGAGGCTTTCCCCATCCAATTGGAGCTGTGCAACTATATTCCTATCATTAGAGCAGCTCTATTCTGACTAATTAGGACATTACCTTTTGGATCAATCAAACTGTAGGAATTTGGAGAACTCATTTGCATGAGGATGGACCAGTCAGTGATCAGGGGCAGTAACTTCCGTCTGTTTTAAGTCTGCTCCACCCTGACTCCCAGTGCACTTTCTCTTCCCACTGAAGACTGAAAACTGTGTTTCCCTGGCAGACCAGTGAGGAACCAAGAGTATCAGAGCTGTCTAGCCAGAGAGAAAGGCCTTGTCCCAGGGCCTCTTTGCCCCAGGGACAAATTCACAGCTTTGCTGTATCAGAAATGAACTGTTTGCACTTAATATGTTAAGTTTCCTTCTTCACCTCACCCCAAATTGGGGATTCCTACTGGTGTTGAATTGGCTCCAACAACCATTGGTTGACAAGTCCATGACATTTAAAGGAATGTGTGACAACAGCACTAGCGCCTTCATAATAAAACTTGGGCACTGAAATTGTATGGCAGTGCTTAATGCTGAAGTGGTTATCCATGTGATCCTCAAAAATGCTTGGCTTCATTTGTTTTTGCTAATATACTGTTGAAATGAAATTAATCACACAGAGAACTTGTGCTGAGACTGTATTCCTATATTGGAATCACTGGTGGTGAGGATTAAGTGAGAAAAAGTATGTAAAATACTGACAGGAATAGGCACTAAATTGATGTTAATTTTCTTTCTCACTTTTCTTTCTTCTTTTTACCTGTTTATATTTTGCTCTACAAAGAAGGAAATGTTTCTTAATAAGATTGACTATATTTACTATAGTAGACATGCATAAGTGTCTACTGCCTATAGGAAATAAAATATTTTCAAGTTTATTATCATGTGCAAAATTTTATTGTTATTTTTATTATTTATTATATGTAAACATGTATGAGTATTCTATAACGGGAGATACCAGTTACAGTGTAGCTCTTTAAAATCATATTTTGCTAAATATAATGGCTTAGGGAAACTGGCAGCTAATCTTAAATTTCTATACCAGATATTTAGGATTATTGCTAGTAAAAATGACTACTAAATTGCATGGTCATAGAGGAGATTTTCTGAGTATCTTGTTCATGTATCATGTTTCAAACTGCTGCCTAGCCTCAGTAGTGAAGCTGTAAATAAAAAGAAGATTATTTACACTTTTTTTTTTTTTTTTTCCAAAAGTCTTAGATTGTCTGTGCTGGTATTTTGATAGACAGTTTAGGAGTTGACATAGACAATTTAGGATGTGTGAAGATATATATACACACATATAGATATACAAATATATAATGAATACATGTGATAATATTGCTTGTTGAGAAAATTGTAGAAGTGAAGACCCTTTAAATCTTAACCTTTACCCTGACTGGTATAGTTCAGTGGGTTGGGCGTTTTCCTGCAAACCAAGAGGTCGTTGGTTCGAATCCTGGTCAGGGTTGTGAGCCAGGTCCCTGGTTAGGGTTGTGTAAGAGGTAACAGATTAATGTTTTTGCTTTTTCTTTTTTCCTCCCTTTACCTTTCTTTAAAAATAAATAAATAAAATCTTTAAATCTTGGCCTTCTACTCACAAAGATTGTTAGCATGTAATACTGTCAGATATAGAACTTCCATCATAGAGGGTAAACTTAACTGAGTAGGGGTTCTGATACTACAAACATCATAAAAGATAGTTTATTTTGACCATGTCACTTAAGCACTCTGACTGACTTTTTGATGGGTTGTAGAATTGGTTTTGTAATACTGATTTTGTTTTCTGTAATGGTATTTCATCTGATGGAACCTACTTGTAATGGAATATGAGCCAGTGAAAGATAATTGTCCAGAAATTCAATAGATTTATAATAGTTTAGGTCTGAAAGGAATCTAAGAGGTCATATGCTACAATCATCCCATTTGACTCTGTCACTAAAGTGCATGGTAGAAAACTTCTTAGTGTCACCCAGCTAGTTGTGGCATAGCCAGACTAAACTCAGGACTTAAGATCTCCAGTTCACTGTTTTCCTTTATACCACATGTTTTATATCAGCCATACTAGAGTCAATATTTGCTTTAAGTACTTTCATTCTATGACTCTAAACTTCTTAATTTAGTACCTGTTATGTGGATGAGACATTGTAGTGTATTAGATAATCGAAATATATGACTGTGGATCTACCTTTTCCAGTATCTTGCATACACAGAGGTTTTGTTTGTGTTTTCTCCATTACATTTTTTTCCTGCTGTAGTTTGTTTATCCATAAAATTGGGTGTGATATGACCGTTTTTGTATTTTCTTACAAACTTTTGAAGAAGTCCTCAAATTTTATTTGCTGAAGATAATTATTTTACTGCATAGAATTACACACTAAATTCTATTTAGTATGCAGCTCTATGTTTATTGCATAGAATTGTACAACAGCTTTGTGAGAGATCTTAACTATGTAGTCTACCTCTCATTTTATCAGTGAGGGAACAGGCTAAGTGAGATGAGTCAGTTGCCCCAGATGTCATGACTTTCAGTGTTAACTAGCAACTGGAAACCAGGCTTCTCTATTGAGGGTTGCATCCTCTTAAGGTTGATGAAGTATGAGTTTTGGGAGACACAGACTTAGACTTGAATGGTGGCCATCCCATTAGCTGTGTGTGACTTTGGAAAATTACCTTCATCTCTCCAATATTTGATTTGTTAATCTGCCAAAAATTGGTGCCATTTGTAAGAAACTTTATTAAGTGCGTTAATAAACAATAATTTGCTTTTTTTAAAAAAAATTTTATTTATTTATTTTTAGAAAGAGTGGGAGGAAGAGAGGGAGGAAAATACCAATCTGTGAGAGAAACATAGGTGGGTTGCCTCTCGGGCCTGCTACCCAAGCATGTGCTCTGACCAGGAATTGAATTGACGACCTTCTTTGCTTTGCAGGACTGTGCTCAACTAACTGAGCCGCCAAGGCTAATTTGCTTGCTTAAAAATTACTAGAACTTCAAGGAAAAAATTTGATTAGCACATGTCCTTTCTAAAATCTTTAGTTTTAGAACCAATGCTATATATTTTTTATTCCCGGGAAAATGATCTTCGGGAGCTGTTAAGCCTTAGAGACACTGTTCTACTTAAAGGATCTTTACCAAAATGTCAGTGATATAATCTGTGGTGATGATTTTTGTTGGTGATTCAGTTGCCTTTTTTACACTCTAACTTGTTTAATAATTATATTTATTATTTGAATTGGTCCAGTCTATTTAACTTGATTAATCTCATTTATTTATAATAGTGTGAAAAATGAAATAGTTATTTAATTTCAAAAAGCTCCTTTAGTTCTGATATTTTTCTAGAGTAATACCAATTGTAAAAATTTGGAGAATAGCATTTCCCTGAATATAATTTTGTTTTGTTTGATTTTTCATTTTCTTATTTTTGCCAGTACATCTAGGACCTTTTAGGTAAAAGTTACTCATGGGTGGGCATCATGAGAAGGATTCATAGGTGGATTATGAATTGAAAAAAAATTGCTTTGTAAATTGAGAGCAGCCCTGACATTCCTTCCATTTTCCTGTTTCGGAAAAAGATAGTAATAATAGTAATAGTAATAGTGGTAATAGCTGATATATAATTCTTACTCTGTGAATGGCACTTTTATTAGCAGATTATAATTTTTGTCTCTTTTAAATCTCGCAACAGCCCTCTGATGCCCTGTTACTATCCCCAGTTTACATATGAGAAAACTGAGGCCTGGAAAGTTAAGTAACTTTCCTGAGGTCCATACAACTAGCAAGTAAAAGAGCTAGAGTTTGAATCCAGTCAGTCCCACTTAGTAGTCCCACTTAGTGTGGCCTAATTTGTGAGAGACTGAGTAAATATTTTGAGAATTGATGTACTCATGTACTTGCACTCCTTTTGCTAGAGGAGTAAAACTCCAGGCAGGAGTCTGATGCACTGAGGATATCAATTCAGCAGATACTGAGCCCTGGCTTTGTGCCAGATACACCAGAGTGAGGACAGACAAGGTTCCTGTCCTCTGGGAGCACATGTTCTGGGGGGATGTCTCATGATAAACAAGGAAGTAAATAGACAAGATAATTTCAGATTGTAATCAGTACTATGAAGAAAAGTAACTATTGTAGGTTGTGGGGGTGGGGTCCCTTGTGTGGGTCACACCACTCTGTCTCATAGATTTCATAGTGTTGAATACTCTGCCAGTTTTCTCTGATTAGCACACATCTGCTGAACTAAAGGGTGTTCAATACAAGATTGAATTTATTATGCAAATCTTCAGAGCTATCGTTTATATTCTCTTGAACGTGTAATTTGGGAGATGTTCAATTGCTGAGGAAATAGAGACAAAGAGAAATACTGTTTTAAAATTTTCAAAATAAAAATAATCAAAATAAGTGAGCTACCAACCACATGCACACCACCAGGCTGTTTGAGCTGATGGAGTGAGCTGTTCCTGGCTGCCGTCCATAGTGCACTATTGGCAGTTTTTGTTTGAAATTTAAGGCCACCATGTGTCAGCATATGTACTGTCTTCTACCATTTTTATAGGGTTTAGGGCCAGTCTCAAGTCATACATGTTACTTGAAAGGAACTCTGATGTCTTCGTACTTTATTACAACAGTTTTTATATTGAATACTCCCATGTGTCAGACTTAATATAGCCTTACTTGTTTCTTTGTAAAGGAAGAGGAGAAAGCTTTAAGAAGTTCAATACTTGTCCAAAGTCACACAGCTAAAGAATGTTAAAGCCAAAATTAAATCCAGGTCAGTCTGACACCATAGTTTATGTGATCTTATTACCTTTTAATAGATAGGTTTTTATGGTTCACTCACACTGAAAAATATTTGACTCTTCAAAATTAAACTTGAAGGAGCCGCCTTAACTTCATCCTATAAAAAGGACAATAAATTCTCCAGGTTTTCCAGTTCCAAATTTTTACAGTAATTAGATTTCAAAGAGCAACTCGTAGAGAGGAGAGTGCTTTATAAGTATGTGTGTGCAAAGGTGGTGTGTTCCTGGCAGCCCATTTCTTTCTGTTTCAGTCATTTAATACAGTTTGTTTAGGAAAATTGTAGAATAACTTGTAAGGTGAGTTTTTACGTTTCTCTGCTTTTTATTGGATTTGATGTTTGCCTATCTTATTGCATTGCATCTAGCCTTTAATTTGGTACTTCTCACTATCATTTATTAAGGTCAGCCAACTTCTTTAATCTTAGGGAAAGAAAGTAAGTAAACTATAGATTGTTGACTGGATAGTTGTTTAATTTCTACAATTGTAAATTAAATCATCGTGATGCTCTAACTTAGTTTTCGTGATCCCCAACCCCTAAAAACCTTCCCATTATGACTGTTGAATTAATTTTAGTTAAAAGTTGTTTCATTTCTCTTTCTAGTACCATGCCCAATTTGGTAACCACTAGACACATGTGTTAAGCACTTGAAATGTGGCTAGTCTAAATTGAGATATGATGTAAGTATAAAATACACACTTAATTCTGGAGACTCAGTATGAAAAAAAGAATGTGAAACATTCCAATTTTTATATTGATTACATGTTGAAGTAATAATATTTTGGATCTGTTGGGTTAAATAAAAATATTAAAACTTATTTCATGTTTTTTCTATTTTTGATGAGGTTACTAGAAATCTTGGTTTTAAATGAATGTGGCTTCCATTATCAGGTAGTGTCAGAATGTGTGATCAGTAACATCAAATAAATTCTACACTGTAAGAATTTATCAAGAATTAACCTGGCATATCTGTGTGTGCTTTGTCAAGTTTTTTAATTCTTCAGAAGTTTAAAACTCAGTTTATTAGATAGTTATTATAATAAAAGTATTCATTTAAATACTTGGACCTGTTGCTTGAATAACAAAGTAGATACATAAGCCTCCTGTGACGATCCCCCCCCCCCACAGCTGTTGCTAGGAGAGGTGTGATTTAGAGCTTTTAAAAAGTTAATAGGTGAAAGAAATAGAAAAGCTATTGAAAATAATTAGTTTAATGTAATAGTAGTAAATGCCTGTTATAGCATAACTTCAATGAGAAGACATTTGTTTTTACGGGAAAACATAAATTACATTAATTCTTTGAGTTATTTTTTAATAGTTAAAATATTTTGAAAAAAATGAAAAGTATTCTCTGCAATTTATTTTTCTGTATTGGTGAACTTTATTTTTGGCTTTAATGCAAATTCATATTGGGAAACTAAGATTATTTTAACTTACATATTCTTAAATAAAGCTTGAAGTTATTTTATAGGAGTAAAATTTATTAGTAGGACTTGCAGCATGTCTGTACATAGTATATATGGGCAATTTATCTACTATTGTATTACAGTAAGTCCTCACTTAATGTCATCAATAAGTTCAGTGACTTTAAGTGAAATGATGGGTAACAAAACCAATTTTACCATAGGCTAATTGATATAAGTAAGAGTTAAGTTCCTGTGGAATCTCTTTAACTCAGTAAAGAAATGATGTTATTCAAGGGCCTGCTGTATTCTGAAGGAGCTGTAAGATTAGTTGGAGTTTCTATAAACTGACTCATAAATGACTTCATAGTTCTTAATTTTTTAAAACATAAGGTACCAGTATCCAGGTCATACAGCTAAATGTGGTCCAAAGTTTAAAATTTTTTGCGCTAATGTTAGTATTTGATTCATTACTTGGGGTGCCTGTTTGCTCTTCTAGGCACCTCTTTGCAGTAGATGAGTCTGTGTTGGTTGGCTCTTTCTGGCAGCCAGGGAAGAGGATGTGCTAAAGCACACACCTTTGTCGCCCTGTGACTTAGTTCCCAACTTCGTTTACTGGTAATATAGTAAAGGAGAAAGTGAATCAGTGGTATGTTCTTTGAATGGCCTGTTTAAGGGATTGTTCTGCTAGGGTTCTACTTTCTTATATATAAAACTCAATATATTTTAATACTAACTTTACAGACCCTTCTGCTGAGGAATTGAGAAAGCTGATGATGTTGCATGGAGGCCAGTATCATGTATATTATTCCAGATCCAAAACCACACACATTATTGCCACCAACCTTCCTACTGCCAAAATCAAAGAATTAAAGGGGGAAAAAGTAATTCGGCCAGAATGGATTGTGGAAAGGTAAGTTTAATTTTTAATTAATAAGTTTTAAAAATTGGAATACATTTTATTCTATTATAGACAGTAACATTGCCTCTGAACTTAAGGGTGGTGAAAAGTAACTAATGTCTTAAACAACACTGCTGTATTCCTTATAAAATCACATTGATAATTCAAATGGCCATAAAATTTGGCATCCTGTCAGAAGTACTACAGTAGTGTTCTTGGAACCTCAGCTACCAGGAATTAGGGACAATGAATTAGGTATGCAGGAAGTGGTAATAGGAAAAGGTTGACTAAGCAAGTCATTTGGCAGATATTTGTGCACCTATTAAGGATTAGGTTAGGCAATTCCAAACTCCCTGTTTGGAACTGATTTGTTGTAAATCAGTGGTGGCCATTCATATTGGCTTTTTAAGTTTAAATATGTTATCTGGAATGTTGGTGATGAGCCATAACTTAAGTGATTTATATTTTGAAACAACAATATTATATAAGGTCAGTCCAGAAAAAGTGTAGCCATTGTTAATATAATGAGAATGGTTTGCGGGACATTGATGTAACCTAGCAGCCAAGGAGAGTGGATTGGAATGCACATCTGTGAACAGTGATGACTTCACTGTACCAGTCAGTGGGGGCAGCGGATCCTGTTGAGTGAGTATGTGCACACTGTGTGGTCTTTGCATTCAGAATGACTGAGGCAGTAGAGCAACAGATCTGCATCAGATTTTGTTTTAAGCTTGAACATTTTTCCATGGAAACTATTTGGATGATTCCGAAGGCTGCAGCTATGGGCAGCTAGTGATTGGCAGCTTCCTCACAACAGTGTGCTTCCTCTTGCATCACATCTTATGCAAAGTTTTTTGGCAGAATATCAAATTACCCAGGTGACTCAGCACCCCCTACAGCCCAGATTGGGTGCCCTGTGACTTCTGGCTTTTCCCAAAGCTAAAATCACCTCCGAAAGGGAAGAGATTTCAGACCACTGGTGAGATTCAGGAAAATACAACTGCTGATTGTCAGTTGGGAGAACTATGTGAGATCCCAAGGTTCCTACTTTGAAGGGGACTGAGGCATCATTGTCCTATGTACAATGTTTCTTATATCTTATATCGTCTTCGATAAATTTCTCTATTTTTTCATATTACATGGCTGGATAATTTCTGGACAGACCTTGTAAGTATGAGTGATTGCTACATTTGTGAAAGTTGAAAATGAAAATACTAAAATCATAATTTTTTAAAATATATTTTATTGATTATGCTATTACAGTTGTCCCATTTCCCCCTTCACTCCCCTCCACCCTGTATACCCTCTTCCACCCACATTCCCCCCTTTAGTTCATGTCCATGTGTCATAAGTTCTTTAGCTTCTACATTTCCCATACTATTCTTGCCCTCCCCATCTATTTTCTACCTATCATCTATGATACTTATTTTCTGTACCCTTCCTCCCTCCTCCTCCCACTCCCCTGTTGCTAACCCTCCATGTGATCTCCATTTCTGTGGTTCTGTTCCTCTTCTAGTTGTTTGCTTAGTTTGTTTTTGTTTTAGGTGTGGTCGTTAATAATTGTGAGTTTCCTGTCATTTTACTATACATGTTTTTTTTTTTATCTTCTTTTTCTTAGATAAGTCCCTTTAACATTTCATAAAATAAGGACTTGGTGATGATGAACTCCTTTAACTTGACCTTATCTGAGAAGCACTTTATCTGCCCTTCCATTCTAAATGAAAGCTTTGCTGGATAGAGCAATCTTGGATGGAGGTCCTTGCCTTTCAAGACTTGGAATACTTCTTTCCAGCCCCTTCTTGCCTGTAAAGTCTCTTTTGAGAAATCAGCTGACAGTCTGGTGGGAACTCCTTTGTAGGTTATTATCTCCTTATCTCTTGCTGCTTCTAGGACTCTCTCCTTCATTTTTACCTTGGCTAATGTAATTATGATGTGCCTAGGTGTGTTCCTCCTTGAGTCCAACCTCTTTGGGACTCTGAGCTTCCTGGACTTCCTGGAAGTCTATTTCCTTTGCCAGAATGGGGAAGTTCTTTATTATTTGTTCAAATAACTTTTCCACTTGTTGTTTTTCCTCTTCTACTTCTGGTAAACCTATAATTCGGATGTTGGGATGTTTAAAGATGTCCTAGAGGTTCCTAAGCTTCTCCTCAGTTTTTTGAATTATTTGTTTATTCTTTTCTGTGTGATTGTTTCTTTTTTCCGTCTGGTTCACTTCATTGATGTGAGACCAGCTTTCTTTCCATCACTGTTGGTTCTCTGTGTGTTTTTCTTCATTTCACTTATTGTAGCCTTCATTTTTTCATCTAATTTGTGACCAAAATCAACCAATTCCGTGAGCTTCCTGATCACCAGTGTTTTGAACTGTGCATCTGATAGGTTGGCTATCTCTTGGTCACTTAAAAGGGTGGGTTCTGGGGCTTTGATTTGTTCTTCTGTTTGAGCCATCTCTCTCTTTTTTTTTTTTTTGGTCTGGTCATGCCTGTTATGGTGAGGGGCGGAGCCTTAGGTGTTCACCAGGGTGGGGCACCCCAGTTGCTGGGTTGTGATGTTGTGTGTGGGGGTGGGGTCGAGAGGGAATAATGGCACTTGCTTTGTTCTCCGTGGGACCGCAGTCCCTTCTGCTGCTTCTCCTGAGTAAACTCGGCCCCTCTGGTGCCAATTCCCGTGTGGGTGGGCTGATGCACGCCGTGGGGCCCTCCAAGGACCTCTTCTGTGAGTCTGGGTGTCTCTCCGTGCGCCTCAACTCCCACAGGTGTCCTCAGTCAGTGTCCTGAGGCTCTATTTCCCAGTGCTGGGATGCTGGGTTGTGCGCACTGCCTTGCTTTACAGTCACTGCCTCACTGGGTCTGCTGGTTGCCACCCCTCGGCCAGGGTCTGCCAGCTGCTGCTTGCACACTCAGGGCCCACCCACTGTGGACTTGTGCATCCTGGATGCCTTATGCGCCTGGTCCTAACTCTCTGCTCTCCATGCCTCGGCTCGCACCTGGCTGCCCAACTCCGCCCCTCCTACCTGTCTGGATGAACAGTCTATTTCAACTTCCTGGTTGTCCGACTTCCATTCAGATCAATTTTCTGTCAGTTCTGGTTGTTACTCTGTTTCTAAATTGTTGTTGTCTCTATCTTGGTTGTGCAAGGAGGCACGGTGCGTCCACCTATGCCTCCATCTTGGCCAGAAGTCTAAAATCATAATTTTTTAATAAATAGATTATAGATATTGCATAAAAGTGGTCAGGTTATATTATAAAGTGCTAATGAAGCAAACTGGTTATTTTTTTAGTCAGTACTTCTAATGAATTAAGCATGAATCAGCAGATTTAGTATTGCTCAGTTCCTTTTGTATAGCAGATGTAGCAGCATAGATTCTATGTGGGAGGCAACATAGAATAGTGGGAAAGCATGTGCGTGGGCTCTGGAGACACACATGGGTTCACATCTGATCTCAGGAATTAAGTATACTTGTCATCTTGTGTAACTTTGGGAAGAGTTATATAGTCATTCTGAACTTCATTTCCTCATTTGTATAAGAAGGTTAATATCTACCTGCTGTGGTTATGTGATAGTTAAAAATAATTTGTGCAAAGTAGCACAACTCTAGGCATATTGTACATGTATAATATGTAAGAAGTAATTGTTGTTTTTATATTTTTATTCTAAAAACATTAGCAAGTATTAAGAAGTAAATTCCAAGAGGTCAAAAGGTCATTTCACTTTCAGTTAAAATTTTTTTTAATTTTTATGTTTTCATTTTCAGAGAGAGAAATATTGATTTGATTTACTTATTTATGCATTCATTAGTTGCATCTTGTATGTGTCCTGACCAGAGTTCAAACCCACAAGCTTGGTGAATTGGGATGACGCTCAAACCAGCTGAGCTTTCCAGCCAGGGTAAAAAGGGCATTTTAAAAAAATGCTCTTGGTTTACAGAAAGCCAAATGTATTATATAGATAAAGGGTTTTTTAAGCCTTAGTGGATTGTTGAAGGCCCATCCCTGGAACATCTCACTGATTCTTTGTGCTGTGGTCTCATGACCTAGCCACTGTTCATTACTCATATGGGATCAGTGAACACAGCCTTTAGCTGTGTCTCCTTAAAAAGGAATTAGAAAGTTTTCAGTATAAGAAGTTAGGATCATCCCAGAGTCAGCTGTGTATTGTTGTATACAGACATTCCAGTCCTGTTCTTGTACCAGGGCTAGAATTTTGATGAGGGAGTATTTAGTTTGTGTTTGGGGGGGTACAGGATAACTCCATTGACAGTAGGAGAGTAGAGATGAAAAGGACTCTTACTGGGTAGGACTTGATTTGCTGAGAAAATGGTGTTTTTCATGACAGTTGCTTACTTTACAAATGTTCTTCCTTCTTGCCCTGAATGCAGCTAGAGAGGTACTGTTGGGTTGGCCAAAAAGTCCATTTAGTTTTTTCTGTAAAACAAAAGACACATTTTTCATTTTCACCAATAACTTTATTGACTTGAGTATTTTGAGTATGTCAGCTATCTCCTGCTATGGGCTTCTAGTGGGTAGAGGCCAGGGGTGCTGCTAAGCTCCATCCAATGCATAAGATAGCCCCACAGCAAAGAATTATTTCACCAAAATGTCAGTAGTAGTAAGAAACTTCGCAAACCCTTTTTAACACATTCAATCCATCACAACACATTCTCCACATACTGCACAAATCTTTATTTTTTTGCATCTCAGTTGTGTTTTTACCTGTCTTGAAATAATAAAACATAATATGCCAAAAAAATCTTGCGTATCTTCTTCCATCATTAGTATTAAAATGGCTGCAAAAAAATTCACCAATTTTGATGTTTGTTTTTTTTTCCCATGCATGCTGTAATGGCACCTGTCATAATACAGTCTTAACAAAATTGGTTAGAATGAAGTTAAAGACAACTAAGCAGTACTAAAAACTAAGTAAACAAACTAAGACTTTTTGACCAGTCCAGTACAATAGAAAAAGTAATTGTGGCAGTTGTAATTGAATTTTAAAATTCACTTTAGTAGTTTGTATTTTAGTTTGAAGTCAAGCTTAATCATCTGTTTTCAAATAACTGAAATGAATTTGGATATTGTGATTATATGGCCTGTTTGCTTCATTTTGTATATGAGATGGCCGGTCTCGAAAGGTTAACCAATTTGCCCAAGCACAGCAGGATTCAGAATCTAGTTTTCTGACTCCTTTTTGGGCCTGCTTTTTGCCATTGGTTAAGCTTGTTAAAGAAGAATTGGCCCATGTGGAAATGGATCACTCTGGGCATATCTTAATACATAATATAAATGCCCAGTGTATACTATATCATAGCATCGGTTCCTTTTGATGAAATCAAAGTACTGTTTTTTTTTCATACTCTAATCTCAGTCTTGTTTGTCTCTTTTCCTCCTCAGCGGTGTTTTAATATACTTAAAATTTTAACATTTTTTAGCTATTTAATGGATGATACATGATACTCTCTTCCATAATTAGCTTTCTTATTTTTAATTTGAACAGTTTAAGTAGCAACTACCACTTCTAAGTGTGTGGGGTGATTAGTTTGCTTTGACTAGAGTCCCCTGGTGTCAGTGTCTGTGCCGTGAAACCTGAGTCAGTGTACATGTACATGATTTAGGGCCACGACTGCTAAAGGGCAGGAAAGTCCTCTGTGCATTAGTGTAAGGTATGAGAGTATTTTACTGAAACCTCTGCCTTGTAAATTCTGTACTTGCATATAGTATAAGTTAGTGATTTTCAAATTTTTACCATATTCCTTTTCTTTGGGCAATTTTTTTATTAAGATTTGAAGTGTACAGTAGTTGATGAGAAGCCATTGTGATTCACCCCACTGCCTTATCAAGCCATGGAGTACCATGAAGCACAGTTTAAAAACATTTTCCTAGGTTATGGCAAGTTGATGTTGTTTTTGTTATTGTTTATTTTGTGTTGAGTCTTTTTAGCATGGGAACCTGCCACCCTCCTATGGTTAGGTTCTTATGGTTATGATGTAACTGTAGAATGTGGTCACTATTGTTCCAATTCATGCCAACTGACTGTGTCTTCTAGTAACTGATGCTCAGTACAGTTTGTCCTTTTTATTTCAGCTTCCAAACTGTAATATGTTAGCACATTTGTCATATACTCAGATACTCTGAAGATCTCATACTTCATATGGACTAAAGCTTTGTTTCTAATTATATTTGATGTAAATATTGAAGTGGTTATTTAACTAAAATAAAATGTTTGCAACTTTACCTCATGATTTTTTTTTCATTTCTCTTGTGTTTTTGTGTCTTGCTTCAGTTTATTCTTCATAGAAAATGTGCATGACTAATTTCTGGTATAGATTTGGCTTTTTAAAAAAATTAGTCTTGGTGTCATTTACATTTTTCTTGCACAGCACTACAGAATTCTTCTAAAATTATTTTTACTTGCTAACTAACGGACATACACATTTCGGACTACCCTCTACTGACTTGTAGGTAACATTTTATTTGTAGGTAATACTTTATTAGAAATTATTCCTGGTCTTTAGGAGCTGAAGAATGAATAACTCTCAGTATCTGTGTAAAAAACAATATGGACCTTGTAGGAGAAAGAGCAAGAAGTCTAACACATATTTTCATACCTTCTAATTTCCTTTTCTGAGCTATGGTGTTTTGGAGAGTGGTTGGAAAGTATTAAGTAATGGGGGTGGGGCAAAGGGAATTTTAATTTTGGTGCACTTTTGCACCAAAGGATGACTTTTGCTTAATGGTGGGATAGGCAAAAGCAGCTTAGTTTTTCCTTAGTAGAGCATTAGATTCTTTCTTTCTCTAAATCCACTTTTGAGTATCAAAGAAGATAGATGCCTGAATAGATGGTTGGGTGCATATACCAATGTTAGATACTGTGTTTCTAAGAGGATAACTGGGACATTGACTGGAATCGTAAACCCATTTGATGTGCATGATTGTTTCATACAAACAAAGTGCTGTTACTGTAATATAGAGGAAAAAGTTTGGAATAGCAATGTAGTGATGATTTTGTTGTATCTTAATTTTTGTAAAATTTCTCAAAAGCTGGTTATAACCATCAGTGTAAATTCCTTGTTAGTTGATAGAAATAGGAAATAATTTAGGGAACTGTTAGATACAAAGTTTTGTTTAGTGGAGCAGGGCTGTGAGGCACAGCCAGAATCAAGACTCCTCAACGAAGGTGAGTTTTCCTTGCAGATAATATGTGCCTGACCCATTGTATGTAATGTAAACTCTTTAATATATATCAGAATATATTTTCATTGTAGAGTAGTACATGGAAAGCTCAGTATACAGAGAAACAATTTTTTTGGTAAAATGAAGCTCCTTTTGGCTTCAAAATTTGGATTTTGATATTTGATTCTTTTTCATATAAGAAGAATAGTAGAAAATGTAGGTAGGTACAGTTCCTTTGTGCTCAGCATAAGCAGTAAAATTAGAAACTATTAGAAATTAATCCCTGAGAGATTTTTTTAAAGATCTTTTAAAAATATACTTCAAGATAATATTTTTGTCTGTGTATATACAGATATATAAGTGAGTAAGTAGAATAATTAAGAGTATATAACTGATAGATAGTGATTTGGGCTTCATATTAAAAGGATTTCTTGTCAAATGTGTGTGGTGCATTCATTGGGCTTTAATTCATTTTACGAGGTGTTTCTGAGGATGTCTCATTTGAGACCTGCTGTGTTGAAATTGGCTCTTATTTTCTATCATTCTCCATGGACTTAATTATATGAGACTAAATTCTGGGTGATGCGGCTCTTGTTAGGAGTGGGGCAAGATCTTGATAAAAGATCTTACACTGTGTATAGTCAGTGTTGACCATAGAGAGCACCTTTGAAGACTCCTCACCCCAGCATACTGTGTCAGTAGGGTGGGAGAAGCTAGCATGATACAGGGCAGTTTCTCTGTTCATTGCTTTTTGGTTTCACTTCAGTGTGCAAGTGGAACATCAGTTTCACTCTGTCTTATCCTTTAGTTATAGCTCTATGCGATGAAAAGGCAGAAGGCTAAGGTTAGGGTTCTACTTCACATACTAAGTACCCCTTCTTCTGTGGTGGGGGAAGCAAGTGAGATAGACAATACCACAAGAAGAGAGATCCGTAAGCAGTTGAAACCAACTGTTAAAGGAAGAAAAGTTTGATAAAGAAAAAAGTAAATATAAATACATGGTCTAACTTTAGGATTTTGACTCTAGTATTTGAATATAATCCGTAATCTTGATAAAAGTAATTTAGCCTGATAGTAAATATTTAGGTAAATGAAAATCAGTATGTCACAGAATGTTCTTTACCATCATAAGTTAGTAGTTTTAGCACTTGGGTACAGTTTAGGTACTTTGGATAGAATTACTAAATATATATTGATATAATTACACAAAGGACATAGTCTGTAGCATTATCTTGTTCCATTTTTAGCATATATCATCACTGTTTTCCTGTGTTTACAGTTAACTCAGTATTTTAAATTGTTTTTTGTTAGCTAACTTAGTCATTTCTTATGTTTGTTATTTTTCTTAAAAAATGGTTTGTGGAGTGCCCTTTGAGAAAATTAAATGTGAAAACTGTTGGATTCATGACACAATAAGAAAAGTATATTTTTCTGTTATTTAGTCTGTTATTTAGTGATTTTTTCTTAAATAATTAAAATATGACTTTCTCAGTATATAGTTGAGGTTTAAAACCAGCAAAGTTTAGAAATATTTCCTGATACTTAAGAAGCCTGTTTTAAAATTTGGATGTTAGCATAGGTATATTGGTTGGCTATTTTAAAATTTAAGTTGAAAATGATATTTGAAATAGTATAGTAACCATATATAACTCAATTTATGAGAAAGCAAAAATCAGTTTAAGACAGCTTAATCAAACTAGTCTTCGTTCTGAAGTACAAAGGAATAGGTGTTTGAGTGTCAGTTACTATAACAGTGCTGTTGTAGCGCTGGTTTTTCCTGGTGATGTTAGGTATCTGGTGGACACCTGGAAGAGGACATATATGATAGTGTCTGCTGCTCACAGAGTTCATATCTTCATGCGGCCTCGTCTCTGTCACTCTTACACACATTAAAATAGTATGAATTATTTATTACTCTTTAAGGTTCTTTTTTTGTCCCATTTAAAGATTTATTTATTTATTTTTAGAGAGAGAAGGGAGGGAGAAAGAGAGAGAGAAACATCAGTGTGTGGTAGCCTCTCACGTGGCCCCCACTGGAAATACGGCCTGCATCCCAGGCATGTGCCCTGACTGGGAATCGAACCAGCGACACTTTGGTTCACAGCCTGTGCTCAACCCACTGAGCTACGCCAGCCAGGGCAGTTTTTGTCCCATTTAAAAAAATTTTATAGTTTTTCACATTTAATAGACTTACCTAACATGAATTGTGGAAATTGAGAATCCTTATCCAGTTTACTTATTCTGGGAAACTTAATATGTGAGATGGGATTCGAGAAAGTCTTATAACTGTACAATTATTTGAGGGGAAATTGTGGTCAATATTAAAAGTAAGATAAAAACATGAACTAGTTCAACTCCATGCCTGCAGTTTTACTTATCACACTGTATAGTTTTTTTTTCTCATGTAGGATTGTTGGCCACTGATTTTTAAAATCCCATTTGGGTGTCTTTTCATGGGTGGGAAGTCATTCTTCAATGCTTAAGTAAAATTATATTGTATTAGGACCACTAAGACAGAGGGAGAGGGACTAAAGCTGAGAAAGATGGCTCGCTGCAGAAATACTCCCATCATTAAGAACATTGATTTTTCATGAAGCTCATTTCCCCCAAGTATTGAATTCTTACAGTGGTGTTACTTTTTTGTTGCAGTGTCAAAGCTGGCCGACTCTTGTCCTACATTCCCTATCAGCTGTACAGCAAGCAGTCCACTGTGCAGAAAGGTCTCAGCTTCAATCCTGTATGCAAACCTGAGGACCCAGTGCCCGGTCCAAGCAATAGAGCCAAACAGCTCAACAACAGGGTGTAAGTTTGCCTAGAGTGGTAATGCTACAAAGCTGGGTTTTAGCAATGGGTATGGTTCCTGCTTTGCTGAAGTTGGAAACAATTATTAACCTGGCCATTCGTCTATGTTAAACATACTAAAATAAGTATGTGGGTGTGCTAATTAAAAATTATTATTTTTTCATGATAGCTTCTGCCCTCATAGAGTTCATATTCATATCCTCATAAATAGTACTTTCATAAATGTAACAGAAAAGGTTGTTAGTCATTTTAGATTCCCATGTTAAACTAATAGGTCTTAAATTATTAGAAGTAAAATTTTTCATGGATTTTTCTGAAAGTAATTATTTCCACAGTAGAATGCTGCTTTCTCAAAAATTGAATTAACTATGCCAGCTATACTTTTGTTATATGCTATGCATGGAAAGACAGTTAACAAAAATGTTAGCATTCCCAGGTTATTTTTGAAAACTTCCAAATTTATAACAGTTCTAAATATATAAATATTTTATATCAATGATAATTTAGTTGGTGACCCCTAAATGTTACTGAGTTAGAGGTGAATCTAGAATTCCATGTGACTGATTTTTTAAAATATATTGATTTAAGTTTTAATTGCAGTAATCTTGGGTATGTTGGTTTCATAATTAATTGGTGTGTTACCTTAACTTCTGTATCAGTTGGTTCATTATCATCATCAGTATTCTCCTTATTTATTAAATTGCTTGCTTTGGGAGTTGGGTATATCTTTGCCAAGGGACCAAGAGTCTAACTTGGGAGGATCCAATATCACTGCTTTCTGTAGTTTTTGTTCTTATTTGTTTTTTAACTTATATTCATTTATGAGCATATTCAGAAGTTTTCATGTTACCTAAAACTTTTCATTTTTTTAGTACCATGAAAAGGTGTACAATAGGTAACACTAGAAAACCTTTTTGAATACATAACTTTATATTTTTTTCTTACCCACATTAATAAAAGTAGAAAATTATACAGTAGTCTCCCCTTATCCTCAGGGGATTATGTTCCAAGACTCCCAGCAGATCCCTGAAACTGCAGATAATACCAAATCCTTTATTTACTATGTTTTTTCCTGTGTATACATACCCATGATAAAGTTTAATGTGTAAATTAGGCACTGTAAGAGATTAACAATAATAACTAGTTATAAAGTAGAACAATTATAACTGTACTGTAATAAAAGTTAAGTGGATGTGGTCTCTTTCTACTGTATTCACCCTTTTGATGTGAGATGATAAAATGCCTCAGTTGAGGCTACTCAGGAAGTACACAATGTAAAATTTATGATTTGTTTATTTCTGAAATTTTCTATCTAATATTTTCAGACCATAGCTGATTGTAGGTAACTGAAACTGTGGAAAGTGCAACTGCAGATAAGGAGGACTACTATATGTGTTTTTAAAAATACTTTGTGTCAGTTTTAGGAAAAATATACTTAATCGATTTTACTTCTTAATACTTTTTACACTGTTGCCTAGTAAATGGCCTGGTGATGTATTTCCAATACAGCTACTTTGTAAATACCCACTTGTCTAGACCGAAAAACAGAAAGAGTAGATGTTTGAATGTGTGTTCTTGCCAGTGTATGCATTTCCATTGCATATGTTGCTAGTAAAGATGTAAAGAATCTTAATATTAGTGACACAGAAAAATAGATGTTGAGAGTTTTCTAACTTTTGTTGCTTACTATGATCTTTATTTTTTGGTACATTTAATACATTTTACACGTTTCTTTGAAATTCTATTATGTGACTTTTTGCTCCCTTGCTTTCTGTCTGTAGCTTAAGGACCAGCCCTCCTCTGACATGTAACAAATTAGGTTTTCTCTCCTTCCTCTTTTAATTGTTTGCAGTTGGTCTTCTTTTTCCCTTTCACTGGTGTAATCATCTGTGAGGATTGGACCTACTCAGAGTTGGCTGTCATATTCCATGAGATGGTCAGCCAGAGCCAGAGCCTACCCAGAAATGGGTGGTAATGTTTTGTATCTGACCTGTGTGACTTTTCTGTGTATTCACACTGTTGTTACTGGTATAATACCATGTTGGTATTAGGATGAGGGACTTTAGATGAAGCCTGGTAATACTGTGGTAATCACACCTATGCCTTGGTACTATATATGGCACCCTCATCTGGAGCCTGAAAATGTTATTAGATTAATTCTATGGACATTTCTAAGAATGAATTACTGCTCCATAGTTCAGGTTTTTATTTTTTTTTAATTAGGTGATTTTTGTGAATGCAAATGAATTCTGTCTTTATTACAGAGTATTAACCAAGCGAACATCTAGAGGAGCCAGGATGTGAATTTAACGTAACATTTGTCAGAGGTCCTGCATTTATAAACCTGTCATCAAGAAACTTGGTCCCCATTGCCTTGGACCACCTTGCCATCTAATTGTGCTTTTCTTAGAAATGAAATGGCACTTTCTTGTTTAATAGGGCAAGTGTCCTCGTTTTTCTAGATACAAGTTTTAGCAAATTACCCATACACATTGACCTCTTTTTTTTCTTTTTATCCAGTTGGGCAATGGTTAGCCCCATTAATGGATTGATGAAAATGGTCTGTCAGTCTTGTCCTTAGTGAAACTAATACTGGCTTCAGTGGTGTAGCAGTACTGGATTTAATGTGTTGAAAAATGCCTTACATAAACCTAAAATTAAAAATAGGAATTAAGAACTGAAAGCATCTTACCCTTTTTTATGCGAGTTGTTCATGTTTCATTAATTCAGCAAATATTTATTGACTACGTAGTACATGCCAGACGCTGTGCTACAAACTGGGTATTTGGAGCTTACAGATTCCAATTCATTTTTAGTGGGAAAAGTAATTGAAAATAGTTCTGGATTTTTCTTAACCATTAAAGGATTTTATTGTATATCTTTTGGAGGGTGTCTGAAGCTTTAAAAAATGATTTTTTTTAAGGCTGTTAATATTCTGGAGTTTTCCTAGTTATCTTGCTACTTTGGTTTAGCAAAGAATTCTTTATTGGAAGAAAAAGAATATAAAATTTGCAGCTTAATTTGAGGGGGGGGAATATCAAAGTGTATATCACCAAGATAGTGTTTAAATGAAAAAATTGTTTTAGCTTGAAAGTCAGACATTATTAATTTAAGAACAATTTTTTTTCTGCTTTAGAAATCACATAATTAAGAAGCTTGAGACAGGAAAAGAAGTCAAAGTCAATGGAATGAACAGTTGGAATGAAGAAGATGCAAATAGCGATTTGAGTTTTGTGGAGCTGGAGCAGATTGTTCCAGGAAGGAAACAAAACGGAATTCCGCCTCACAGAGACAGCCCTGCCATTCTTAATGGCCACACGCATAGCTCTAATGGTGCCTTAAAGACACAGGGTTGCTGGGTGCCTGTGGGCAACAGTGTTGCCAGCAGGCTTTCCTCAGACTGTGCCCAGGAGGAGGAGAAGGCTGAGAAAAGCACCGACTTCAGAGACTGCAATGTGCAGTCATTGCAACAAAGCACCGGGAACACAGATGCTTTGCGGAATCCACACAGAACTAATTCCTTCTCACTATCATCTTTGCACACGAACACTAAAATAAATGGTGCTCACCACTCCACTGTTCAGGGGCCTTCAAGCACAAAAAGCACTTCAGTACCTTCTCTTAGCAAGGCAGCACCTTCAGTGCCATCTAGACCCTCAGACTGCAGTTTTATTTCAGATTTCTATTCTCATTCAAGACTGCATCACATATCAATGTGGAAGTGTGAATTTACTGAGTTTGTCAATACCCTACAAAGACAAAGTAGTGGTATCTTTCCAGGAAGGGAAAAGTTAAAAAAAATGAAAACAGGCAGGTCTGCACTTGTTGTAACTGACACAGGTAGATACTAAAATTGTTTTCTTAATAAACAGCCAATACTTGATCATTTTGTTCTTAAGCCGTCGTTGTTATTCTGATCAATACTTAATTCTCATAATATAAAAGTCTTCTGGAAGATCAGGTTTTGTAAGTTACAGTAAGTATAACATTATAGAAAACATTTCTTGAAGTATATTTTATAAAATTAGATTTCAGTATGGCTAACTGAAATTTTTTAGGTAATTTAAACAGTAACAAGGTTTTCAATATTCATTCCTCATGTAGACCTTATCAATTGTTGAAGTTTTGGACTATGTAAAATATAATATGTATTATATTCAGTGCTTAAACTCCTGTAAGAATGAATTGGTTTGGTAAGGATAACTTAATTTCTAAAAACTGGCATCATAATGATTTTTAAATAATTAAATAATAACTTTGACATAGCTGTTACTACTGTAGTGGTAAACTTTTAGTGAAATTAAGTATTTTCACATAGATAGATTGGTTAATTGTATTTTGTTTTTTAATGCTTTTTAAAAAAACAACAAAACCAGTAACAAACTATATTTCTGTACCAGTGATCATAAATTAGTATCTGGTTTGAGGTTTTGTTGCTTTTTGCATATTATACATTTCCAACTCCCCCACTTCCACTCCCCAGGGGAAGGGATCTCTTGAGAATATCTAATATTACCCTTTAATTTGTAGCTGTGGAAACTGAGGTACAGAGAGAAGCTCATGGTTCTATCATAGAAAGTGAAAGAGCCTTCCCATGTGGGCTTCTTCTGTTACGTTTTGCTGTTTGATGTATTCCTAAATGGTTTTTGTTATTTCTGAAATATTTCAGAATAATATTATAGGTATTAGATAATCTTGACATCATGCCTTGGTCTTGTAACCTAAAGGTCATTTAATTTTGAGAGCTTCAAAGAATTCTTATGAACTAGTTCCATTAATGAGAGTAAATGAGAAATTTTTATATTGTATGAAAGCATTCAGTAGGTGTTTGGTCTATGCATTCTGTACTACTTGAATGTTTAAAGGCATTATTTTCGGTTGTTTGCATTATATCTGTATAACACTTTTATATAGCAGAATTACGACTGTTAGGATTTATTTTATAAATCATTTCTCAAGGTAATATAGAAGGTAGCAAGAAGTACAACTTCGAAGTCAGATAAAGCCTGACCCAAATCTTGGCTCTGCTACTCATGAAGCACGACCATGGGCACATCAATTCGCCTCTCTGAGTCTCAGTTTCCTCTCTGCAGTGGATGATAGTCCATGATGCTTACCTGGTGGGGTTATGAGCTTAGGGAAGATAACATGAACAAAGGGTCAGTGCCTTGCACATAGAACTAGGTAAATGCTGTGGCAGTCAAAATTTAGTAGATAGAGTGGTCTGAGCCTTTGGGCTATACATGTAAGTTTTTGGAAGCCTGTTAAGAAGTATAACTTTTAGTACTAGTCTTTTTAAATCTATCAGAGGAAAACTCCTTTATGGGATCAGAACTTTTTACAAACTCAGGGTTCTTATTTCCAAGACAGTGTGTCTTGGAGGACTAGGGAAAATGGTAGGTTAAGGCTGCTGTGGAGGGGAACGCTCTGGTTGTGGCTGGATTAGAGTTAAAATAACCCCATGACTCTTCCTGTAGCTCAAGGGGATTAGAAGCCAGAGTCCTTAGGACAGAACACCTTTATTTCCTTAAAAGTGGTATATAAGCTTTAGAGCTGATTTTTAACAGTATTTAATGGCATAAGGAGAATTTATACACAGATTTTTGCTTTTTAAACTTGTTTAAGTATGTCTGTTTACAACAACCATGTTGTGGTTTGTGGGCTCTGAAATCAGACTGCTTGTGATTGAATGTCAGCTCAGTCTCTATTGGCTGGGTGACTGAAGCAAGTAATTATCTATAAAATGAGGACCATAAGATTACCTATCTAGTAGTCTTGAAATTCTCACATGTAAACGTCTTACAGTAGTGGCTGACACCTACGAAGCACTCAATAATAGTAGCAATTTTTATTGTCAATTTATCAAGGAATGTTTGTAGACTACATGGAATAGTGTTCATTTGAAGTTACTTAGCTCTGTGTAACTACATGAAAACACCTTTATACATTTGTCTAAAATAGCACACAGAAATGTTAACATAAGCATTTAGACAAACTTCTAATTTGAGACTTTATTAGAATATAAATTAAGAAAAACATGTTATTTTCACAGTTGATTTTAATTGTTTGGAAGCTCAGTCTTTATCAGAATTATTTTTAGAGCTAAAGAAATTGAAATTTGCCTTTTCTCAAGGTGATAGAAATAATTTGTAACAGATTCTTCATTTTTAAGACTTATAAGCATTTAAAAATTTAATTTGTAAAATTAGCGAGACCTGTTTTTTAATATTAAAAGTTAGTTTGGGGTTTGAACCTTCTCTTTTTCCTTCTAGGAAATATGTCAGTATTGAGTTCACCCAGACATCAGAGCTGTATAATGCATGTTGATATGGATTGCTTCTTTGTATCAGTGGGTATACGAAATAGACCAGATCTCAAAGGTCTGTATTCTTGTTTGTGTTTTCAGAAAATTGATACATGGTCATAAATATATATTCTAAGGGATCACAACATCTATTTAAAGAAATATTTCTATTTTTCCTTGGCAAAATCAATTCCTGCTGCAAAATTTCCACTATCATGAAAAGATAGAGGGAATTTTCCTCCCTGTAGAAATCATCAGGTCTTTAGGAAGAACTAATCTTCAGCAAAAGGCTCTGTCATATTAGACTAATTTAGGCAGGGACCCGCATTGCACATTTTCTATATTTTTATCTGTATTTACTATTTGTCAATAAATGGGGATTTTATAGTAGCATATGTCTTTGCAACTTGGATCACTGTGCTTCCTCTTGAATAAATATCCTATACATAGTAAACATTCTAACTTTTTAATTGTAATTTTGTGTTTTTGAGTATCACCAAAATATGTTGTCATATGTTGGCATCTTTGCCTTAATAGAATTACAGATATTTGTGAGTTAATCAGTACCTTAAAAAATTTTTATTCTGGATTTTTCAGTGGTTTTGCGTGTCTGAGAGATGTGACATTTTATTCGGAGAGTGAGTTCTTCCATTGAGGAAAGCACAGGGGCTGCTGGGGTTAATGCTGAGCTTTATTTTTGTCATAGGTAGTTACTGTTTCACCTCTGAAAGGGGTATTTAAATGTCAAAGAATTGATTTTGGCTCATGAGTGACTTTGATCTCTATTTATTTTTGTCCTCACAACAAATGCATTCATATGTGTGAATTAATTATACTATTGCTTTAGAAATTACTTTGTAACTTACACACACAGAAGTGACACCTGAAAAAATCTTATAAATCTAACTGAGGACTGTCTACTCAACATTTGATTATATAATAGGTCAGATTGTGATTCCTCTGCATATATATTTATTTTGTGTCTCTTGCTGTATGTAAAATTAGAAGATTAGATATTATCCTACTTTTCTGATACCAGAAATATTAAAAATCTATACTAGTCAGTTCCTTCTCTCTCTACCCCTCCAGTCTGATTCTAGGATCTGAGTTGCCTGTTTTCTAACTATAAGAAACCAGACAAAAAACATGGAAAGCTAGGTGATAATGTTGTTTTAAAGTTGAAAATATGCATCAGAATTGTCAATTTACTTTTGGGGGTATGCTGAGAAACTGAAATTATTTGTTTATGCATGGTGATTGGTAATCTTTAAAAATAATAGTTCCTTTATGGATTAATGCCAAAATAAAGCTAAAGAAAAAATGTCATTTTTAAAATCTTTCGAAAACTTTTCCTTTACATGTTGGCAGTGTTAACATTCCTGTACTTAGATTTTAAAATAATTTTATTCTTTTTCCTCATAGGAAAACCAGTGGCTGTTACAAGTAACAGAGGCACAGGAAGGGCACCCTTACGTCCTGGAGCTAACCCCCAGTTGGAGTGGCAGTATTACCAGAATAAAATCCTAAAAGGCAAAGCAGGTACAAATAATGAGCTCTCTTTGAAGTCCTAGTGCTCCTGTTGAAGACTTCTGGGTTTTGCTGTTAGTGGTGTTATAGAAACGAAAGCAGAATTGAAATAATTAGCTTTTTCATCGAAGTGCTGTAAGGTGTCAGTGACATCTTAAAGCAAAATCTGAATGTAATAATACCAACAACTGATCTATAGTTGTGCTTTGTTGAATTGGATGCTGTTTTCCTGGGACAGAGAATGAAGAATGCTTCAAAAGTTGTGACTACTTTGCTGTGTATAAATATAGATTGGGGAGAAAAATTTTAGACATTATTTTGTAGAATCTGCAAGACTCATGAGTTAATTGCTGGTTGTTCAATCACTGCTTACAGTAAAGACGCTAAAGTTCATGCTGCTGAAGAGTTGTATGAGGCAGGGGATTAATGAACAGGAGGACTTCAGTTTATTGGAATAAGATAACTACCAGCAGTCATCATTCCTCGTATCTTTGTTGAACCTATTTCATATGAGAAACCTTTTCTTACTTCTCTGACTTTAAAATTTTGGCTATTAATTAAATAAAAATAATAAATTTATATTAATTACAGTATTATTAAGATTTTCATGTATTTGTTTCTCCTGAGTAAATTTCCTGAGAAATATTTGCTTAGAAATTAAATTCTTTGACATTGATCAGTTTCCTCGTGGATGTCTACAAAGCCAATTTTTTAGAAGTAGTTTATCTAAAAAATACTAATCAAAAAGAAAGAAAGAAATGGAAGAAAAGAAAAAAGCTAATTAGAAAGTCAAAAATTAGATTTACAGTGGAATGGAAAGCATGCAGTTAAGTTTCATCCCAATTATTTCAGGTCCTTAAGTTTTCAGTTATAAAACTTTGGGTTTATTTTAGCAGTGATCTCAGTGAAATGAAGGCCAAAGAGAAACTAGTGGACATCCCTGAGGACTTTTAGATTTAATCTTTTTGTTGGTTTTGGTCATCTATTTACATGGTGTAAGTATAAAAGAAAATGATTATAGATACATCTTTATGCTTTATGTGTGTCTGTATTTTCCAGATTTCCTAAAGCTTTTCTTGGTCTTTACATCTTTTAAGAGATTTTTGATATTCTAGCATTTTGGGTGTCATAAATAGATCTTGAGGTAGCTACTGTAGAGATTTAGTTTTGTTGTGGCATGTGACAATATGGGTAGTTTCTTAAGTATTGGTAGTATGGTTTTGTGGTTTTCTTTTTGCCTTTTCTGTGTGGTATTAAAAAGATGAAATCTTAAGTTCTAGAAAACAAATAAGTAGCCAAAGGAAATGCACAATACTTACCACATATTGGACACTCTGTAAAAACTTACTGAATGAACGTTGAAAGAAGGAAAAAATACTATGTGCATGCCGTTCAGTAACATGTCTCAGTTACTTAGTGCTCAGTTTTTCCAGTGGGTAGAATCTCGTGTTTGCTGCACACATCCTTATTTTAGCAGTCTGCACCTGGAATTTAGACCTTGGCGAGCAGACGTTTCTTAGGAGTAGCAGAGAGCCAGTCCGCTTACGTCTTTTCTTCCATTCACAGATGATCTGACTATAAACAGTTTGTTAACAAAATACTGTCATTGGTTACTTCTCTTCTTCATTCTAGCTACTGAATTTTCATTATATTGTAATGAACTTCTATAATTCACATCCCTCCACCTCTGGTGTGGGTGGTAAACTGGAAGGTAAATATTAGGAGAAATACTGAAATTTCACTTGCTATTGAAAACTGTCAAAAACAGATTTTCCTGTCACTAGAAAAGGTGAATATGATACTTTGTATCTTATATTCTTTTTCTTAACTTCATGTCATTCATTTTTATACCCTAATACGCCTTTTGACCCATTAAGACCTTAACCAAAATATTGTCACATATAAAGTGAATAGATTGTCCTTTATTACAAAGTTTGGTTGCAACTAAGCTTGCACTTGGAACTTGTTTTATCAATGCCTTTGTTCCTTTTTCCTTTTTATTTCTTGATTTTCTTTCTCTGGGTCCTCGTTAGATATGACATCAAACTTTAAAATATTGAGAAACAAGTTAGGAATTAGAATCTTTGGCTTCTACACACTAACTTTTTAAAAACATTCAGTCCTAATGTTTTGAGTTAAATGTCTAGGCAAAATATTTGAACAAGTAGCATGCCCTTGTAAAAGCTGTATTTTTCTTATTTGTCATATTCAGAAACTCTTCTAACAGACAGTGTAAGTAGGGGCTCCCCACCGTGGCTTTCTTTGTAGGTACCTCCTGAGTGTACTCAGTGGTGACAGTTGTCATTGATGACCCCCATTTTCTGGAATCCGTTCATACTCTAGATTTCATGATTGGGCCTTTTACCTTCCTTGGATTCCAGGATACAGATGTTTTCTATCCCTTCAACAACTTCAGTGTTCATTCTGAAGAACAACAGTTTTTAAAATCGTATTAGCCATAGATTTATTCTCAGCGATTTCTTTTTCACAGACTTGGGTCCTGGCCTCTGATTTCTCCAACCGTTCCTCCACATTCTCCATGTGCCCGTCTAGTTTGTCAAGTTTTGATGAGCAGTTCTCTACTTTGCCCTCCAATGAGGACAGTGTATCCCTGCATTTTCCCGAATCTCCCTTGAAGCAACTCAGTCTGCTGGTGGAGGGATCCACGCACTCTGCTGCACTGTGGACAAGGTCAGCCAGTCCAGCCCAGAGGAACCTGAGGTGCTGCCTCTCAGGCAGGGCCTTGGGAGCACAGGGACCTCAGACACTGTTCTTCCCTCAAGTATGGTTTTATGTAATTTTCAAGACAGGTAGCTTAGAAAATTTAACTAGCCCTTCAAGTATAAGTCACCTAACTCCCCAACTTTTAATGCATAACTCACTCACAGTTATTATGCCTTTGAAAGGCAGCTGGTTTTGGCTGTTCACGATTCAACTTATTTTTTTCTTATTTTTAGTAGTAGCCTCTTGATCTGTGATTTCACAATTCTGAAATTCTTAAAGATTTTCAGCTTAGAATAATGAACTATTAAAGCTCACACCTAGTCGTATAAGACCCTTTAGAAGTAGTCTGCTCTGCATTCTGTTCTTAATTTGTCATACTATAGCACACTAGTCATAATATATCAGAAATCATAGCTTGTATTATATACTCTGCTGTTTTTATTTTTGGTGCAAGTGGGATTTGACCTCATAAAGACATCAGTCCTCATAGTTTGGTTTACATTTATGCTGTGTGTGTATGGGTGCTGGAATCCAGAAATGGCTTGTATGTGTTGCATAGTTTACTGAAAGAGGTTGACTGTTAGAGTCAAACCAGGAAGAGTTGTTTTAGCCCACAAAGCCAAACACTTTGCCATGTTTTTCTGGTGGTGATTTACTTGGCTGATTTTTTATGGAAATTATGTCTCTGAAATAAGCTGGAGAGAAATGCTGAGTTTGTGAGTTACGTATTGATACAGTGTACTCACAACAGGTTTGTCTAGAATTAGCTCAAGTGGTGTATCTTGGTCTTGGTTGACTAATTAATGGTATTTTTGTTCATAATAGAATTATAGTTGAGGCTGTGTTTTCAGAGCATATTCTTCTTGGAACTTAAATATTACCCAAGAGACCTATAACTGAAGTTGTGTTTTAATCTATTTGTCCATCACTAGGGAAGCTGAAGGTGGTTTGAAGGATGTGAAGTGGCTCTAGTTCGAAGGGTCGCTGGTCTGTGTGTTTTACGCTCGTGTGTAAAAAGCTGTCAGTTTGGTGTGGGTATGAAGAGATGCTTGCAAGCTTTACTATTTAGGATAGGGTTGCACTCACTAAAGCAGTTGGTATTCTGATGACACCTGAATGTTTTTAATCGAACATAACATTGTTAAACCAAAAGTAGAATTTCCTGAAAGGGGGGATAATATTGTGAAGCTTTTTTACCTGATGTGTGTTCAAAAGAAAAATCTTAAATTTAGGATGAAATCTCTTTATGGTATGTGATTTAATAAATTATTTTATCAAATGACTTGTAGGAACTTGCTGTTTGTTGAATATCACATTAGCTTTAAGTATTACAGATAGTTCTTTTAGGAAACAGCATTAGAGAGATTTATATTTTCCATTAGCTGTTTCCCATTACAGAAAGCTACATAATTGTTTTAAGGTTATAGGCAGAGATTCATCTCCCTGATTATTTCTCAGCCTTGTTAATCTCAAGAGATTGGGTTCAGGGAATATTTTATATTTAGTTTTGATACATTTAAAAAATTATTAAAACAGAATACTTCAATTTATTCAAAGTTTATCTGACTGCTGGTGAATAACTTTTTGGAAGCAAACCATTTTAGCATTACAGATTTTCTTCTATTAAATAAGGAGATATATAACAATGGAGAGAACTATATTTGGAATTTATTGAACTTACATATAAATTTATTTTTATAAGAAATGAGTAGAAAATATATTTCTTGAATGGAAGTTAAGGAAAACCAGTTTTTAACATATAATCATTAAATTTTATTATTTTTAAAGCAGATATACCAGATTCATCACTGTGGGAGAATCAAGATTCTGCACAAACTAATGGAATTGATTCTGTTTTGTCAAAGGCTGAAATTGCATCTTGTAGTTATGAAGCCAGGTATGTAGAAATTAACTGTGTTGTTATACTTAGGGATAGTTAATTTATTTACTTATTTTTATATGATATTTGGAAACGGATTCAGACATTCTAGTCAAGCCTATGAATTTAAATATGTTACGGCCATGTTATGGAAAGAATGTTTGTAGCCTTAATTCCTTTAGTTCCTTTTTTTTCCAGCTCACAAATGCTAGATAACTTTAAAAAAAGAGTATTTATTTAATTTTAGAGATAAGGGAAGGAACGGAAAAAGAGAAACATCTATGTGCCAGAGATACATGGATCAGTTGCCTCTTGCACACCCCCAACTGGGGACCTGACCCACAATCCAGACATGTGCCTTGACTGGGAATGGAACCGGGGACTTTGGGTTCACAGGTTGGCATTAATTCCACTGAGCCACACCAGCCAGGGCTAGATAACCTTTAGCAAACAGTTTCCTGATGAACCCATAGGTCCTACAGTGCAAACAAAAGAAATTGGTCACTGTCATTTCTAAACCATTGTCTTTTAAAGCATGTCATTAAAGAATTAGATACTTCTAAATGGGAGAAGGCTTTAATGTTCATCTAGACTATTCATTACTTTAATAGCTAAGAAAAATCCCTTGTCATTTAAACCCTTAATACTCAGTGTCTTTTTTTTTTTTTAAGATTTTATTTATTTATTTTTAGAGAGGGAAGGGAGGGAGAAAGAGAGAGAGAGAGAGAAACGTTAATGTGCAGTTGCTGGGGGCCATGGCCTGCAACCCAGGCATGTGCCCTGACTGGGAATCGAACCTGTGAAATACTCAGTGTCTTTTTAAAATTATGTTAAAATTTGATTGCCTACTAAATTAAAATTAAATAATTGAGTTATACCTAATAATCTATCTCACTTAAAATCGCAATGTTATCAACTTGTTGACACTGATTTTGTGTGTTGATCTTTGTTGTACAGTAACCTTAAACCCTAATTACAACTGGCTGTTTCAATATAAAAACAGACATTATATATATATTTCTCATACTTAAAAAAATCATTTAAAAATAATCTATTATAATAATTATAAAAGTAGAGGCAGTAAGTGAATTAATTGAAAAGAGCAGTCTTTATGTTTTTTCTTTTCTGATAATTAAACACATATCTTTACCTTTATAACACAACAGGCATTCATACATTGCTGGCAGGTGTTAAAGTATTTAATTTAAAAATTATAAAAGCAGAGTCTTAACAGTTATATTCTTCAATCTTTTTTTTTTTTTAAGAGCGATTAGGTAGCATCCTTATGATTTTGTCCTGCATACTTTTTTAAAAATTGAGATATAATTCCAGGTGTACATCATAATGATTTGATATATGTAACAATTTTTAGTCTTGATTAAAAGTTGGGGTTATTTGCCCTTGCCAGGTAGTTCAGTTGGTTGGAGCGTCGTCCCCTACACCCAAAAGTTGTGGCTTTGATTCCTAGTCAGGGTGTATACCTAGGTTGTGGGTTTGGTCGGGGTGTTTATGGAAGGTGACCCAGTGGTGTTTCTCTCTCACATCGATGTTTCTCTCTTGCTGTCCTCTGAAAATCAATACACATATCCTTGGGTGAGGATTAAAAAAAAAATGGGGTTATTTAATCAAGTCTAGTCTGAACAAAAAATTTCAACTCAACATTATCTAACCAAAATAGTTTGTTTAAAAATTTGCCAGTTGTTTTGTAAAAAGATATTTAAGACAAAAGCATCATATATATAAAATTATAAAATATTTTAAGTTATCTTCCACCTGTGATGTGTCAAACTTTTACTTCAGGCTAACATTGCCCTTCTTGCTGACAAAATTGTTTTAATTTTTTTCATTGTTGTTAATGTAGCCAAGCTGAAATTACTTGAATTAAGAAATAATTGTAAAATAAAAATGTCTTTTGAATTATTATACTTTTATTATCACTGGCAAGTTAGAGCTGATCTTATGTTGTGCCCAGTAAGTTGTTATCCCCTGCCCCCTGAGTTACTGAGTGGTGGTGACTTGTCCTTCTGATGGCTGGACAGTTGTGTCCCGAATCTGGAGGGTGTGATGAAGCCCAGATACTCTGTCAGACTTCAGATTTTGCTGGTTGGTGATGTGAAAGCTCCACCCTTGCTGTGCTGCCTCTGCAGGATCTCTCTCCTCACTCAGGCCCCCAATATGAGTGCCAGATTGGTGTGCTGAAGCTGCCTCCAGGGTAGAAGTATTTCCAGCTCCTGGGGATTCTGGATTCTAGTAGCTGCAGTTGTGTCTAGATTCCAGGTTTCTGTTGGGGTTTGGATGGTACATTTGTATTGTATCACAGATGGCAATTGTCAAGCTGAGTGTATGACAGAAATAATTGGGGTGACCATGTATGAGGGCCAAATAATATGTAGCAAATCATTTAAGTGCCACTTAAGGTGGCAAATGTTTATTTTAAGGAGATACAGAAAGTGATGAAGATGATTTCGAGTGTAAGTTGGGGAAAACCCACAAAAACCACAGCAATGGGGATTTTATTCTTTAATTGTAATTTTCCATTTTCTAGAAGGCTTATTGCTAATGAAGATCTCCGGAAAACAATTTTTGGATACTCTCCTATGTTGCTAACCATTATATTTTCTTTAAGTGGGAAGATTTGTTTTTAATAAGTATATTCATAATTATATCAGAGATATTTCTGGGTTAGGAGTGGACTGGACTGTGGGGCAGTTAGCCCAGCTTTATGCATTGATGAGTTTTCAGTAAACAGATTAATAATGGAGTCAGCAAAGGATGGAGTGTTAGGTGGTAGAAGTCACAGAAAGGTAGACTAAGTATGTGGAGTCAGAAAATGCATTAGTACTTTCACCCATACTTACTATAAATAATAAGCTTTATATGTAAGTGAGACGGTAGGTATGTGGATGAACACATAATGATATACAAATATCCTAGAATCATGGGTTTTTAAGATTAAATCATTTTTAAACCTGTCTTCATTGGCTTTTGTAAGGACCCTTTGCTCTTCTCAATTAGTGATATATATGGATGTCTTTTAGTATATCCAATGGACAGTGACAGTGATTTAGTGGTTAATTTGTTTATATTGTTTATCCAACACCAAAAACAATTGTCTGAGTGTAGCATATTGCAAAGAGCATGATCTCTGCAGCGCACACTGGGAAAAGGGATTCTGCCACACATTCAGGAAGTGTTGATGATGTACCCTGTGCATGATTTTAGTGGGAAGAATAAGAAGTCACTGGAGTGAAGAGTCACTTTAGACTGTTTTATAATCATCTTTATTCATTTAAATTTTTGTTAAGTAAAAATTTTAAATGAAATTATTATGAGTGTAAGAATATGTTCATAGCAATTATATAACACATTCCTTTAAGAATGAATAGTTATCTATGTAAGTTTAGCTGTTATATGCTAAACCTGTATAGCATTATTGAAAATGTTTTACACTGTTAAGGTGCTTTTATATAAACTTCTAAACTTTTATACAGTATGTGTACTTTCCTGCTTTACAAGGTCCATTGATTATATCCGTCCATGGTGGGTGAGGGCAGAGTCATCCTTATCATCCTGAAGCTGATTTTTGTTCATCTTTTACTCACCACCTCACAAAATGCCTGAGATAGAAAATCTTGTTGAATGAATGAAATATTTTTTTAACCATCTGTCAGCCATCACTTTCTTTACTGTCATTTCTCCTTCCTGTTAGGTATTTCTGATCTACTAGGGGCTTTGCAGTTAGATGGTTTATTGCTATTTTTGTGTATAGGAGAAATGCATGTGATTTTGCATTATTTTCTAAGTTGGAGGATTCTTTTCCTTTTTGGCTCTCATTGGTGGTCTGAGATGAGGAGGGTGCCAGACGCCTTTGAGTAATTAAAGACTATATATGTTTCTTAACACAAGAGACATCTCCATACTGAGTAAGCACTTGGTAAATATTTAATGAATATATAATATGTGTGGAGTAACCATTTGATATCTTTACATAGGAGTGTGTAATCTGATGAAAACATTGCTTATTATTTTTTTACTTGTGTTTTTACCTCAATATTTTTTCTTGATTCATTGCAGAGTGATGAAGTGTAATTCTGCTAATTATGTATAACTCCATAATTATACTTTTGTGCTGAATGTGCCAAATATCAAAAGTGATGTGTGGCATTGAGAAACACAAAAGATTTAAAATTCACCATTTTCAGTTAGGTCCTTCTAAGTTCTAGCTACAGTCCCGACTGATGTCCTGCTATACACAGTGCTGTTGGCACCTTAGCCACTGTGGAGGCACTTTTGGAGCATGGAATTGATCAATTGGGAATTGGGTGGTAGTAGGATGAGTACATTTAATGTGTTTTTCTTTTTTCCACAAAGCACTGTTTTGTATAGTTTTTATGTTTATATTCTTTGTCTTTGGGGGATGAGCCCTGGCCACATCATGTCATGTATCAAAAGAAAAGCTTTCATAGCATATTCCTTCTCTGTGGTGGCTGTGATGTCACCAGCATATGGCAGCTGGCATATCTGCCAAAGGCCCAGAGATATGCATCTTAGGAGAACTTATCATTGCAGACAAGAGCCAGACTCTTCGATAACATATTTTGCCACATCTCTGCATGTCATTGACACTAATCAGACAACTGTGTAATTTTCCTTTGGGGAGGGAAACAAACCTGTACTTTTTTTAATGCTTATTTTTACCCCTAATGAGAATGGAGTTAAATTAAAATTGGTATATTAGTGGCATGGGATATGATATCAACATATTTGATACTTCATTTTGCATTTAATATTTTTTAGTATAACCTCCATTTTGTTCTCTTTTTCCCTAGACAAGTTGGTATTAAGAATGGAATGTTTTTTGGGTATGCTAAACAACTTTGTCCTAATCTACAAGCTGTACCATATGATTTTCATGCGTATAAGGAAGTTGCACGCACAATGTATGAGACATTGGCCAGGTACCGTATATGATATCATCACTGCGTGTCAGTGTTCTCCTGCTTCTTCTGCCTGATATAAACAGAATCTGATTTCTTTCAGATTGTCAGAATCACTTTTGCTGAACTTTTTTCTCTTTTAGGACCCTTTCCTCAGAATCCCAGTATGACAGTCTTCTCTCCTTTCTTTGAGCAACTCCAGTAATCAGTAGCACTGTCTTTTTGCACTGCTAACTTGGTCAGAATCAAATGCAAAATCTGATTATCTACATAACTTGTAGTCAGTGGTTCTAGTTTTATTTTGTTTGGGTTGTTTTTTTTTTTTAACGTGGAACCAGGCAGATAAAGGATTGGAATTTTTAAACCTCGTTATTCCCTTTTATTACATTGGAATTATAGTTTTGTTTAAATTAGAACTGACTGGTTAACAATTAGAGACTCCTTAAAACCCTTGGTCTTCTAAAATTATTAGGTATGCCAAAAGTTAGTTTTCATGAAAGTTTGTTTTAGTAATAGTTTCAAGGTGTGTGATTAGTTGGCTTGAGAAAAGGATATTAATGGTTAAAATATTTCAGAAGTTAAAATAAGTGTATGCCAGACCATGTGTGCTAAAAAACAGGAATCAGCACATTTTCTCTATTATGGACCACGTAAGGTCTGTGTCACAACCACTCAACTCTCCTTTGTAGAGCGAAAGCAGCCACAGGCTGTATATCGTGAATGGGTGTGGCTGTGTTCTACTACCTTTTACTTAGCAAACCAGACATTTGAGCAGTGGGCCAAGGTGTGTCAACTGTATTAATTTTCTAAGAAATAGATGTTTTGCCTCTCTGTTCAACTCTTCCTGGATGTCCTCATGTATTATTTTGAATTCCTGATTATTGAGTATCTATTGATATAGACAAGTATTGATCCTGCTAGTCCTATAGAGGACAGTGAGATCCAGTATCTCTGCCTTTGTGTAGTTTACTTTGACAGGAGAGAGAAAATATAAAGGAACAGATGAAGTTAATCTGGCATTAGTATGTAGGAGTACTGAATGATGAGACCCAGGTATAATCACAGCTGTCCTTAAGATCCAAATATGAGAATATTGGTGTTGCCACGTAAAAAGTGTGCTTCTTAAATCCTGTTCCAAAGCTTAGGATAATAGCAGTGTCCATATGAGGGCTGGGAGGGGGTGACTCAGCTGAGTTGTCCTCATGTGTTCCTGGTCGCAGAGCAGACTGCCTGCCTGAACCTCAGATCAGGAGGGTTTCAGTGGCATGTGGCTGTCTTTCAAGAGAGGGGAAATTAGTGTTGTTCTCCTACCACCTCAGAAATCCTGCCGCAGCCTCATAGTCACCATGCCTCAGGGCAGCTTTCACTCTGAAACAGATCCTCATGTCAGGTATACCCTTCTGCTCTTACAAATGTCACCCTTTATTTAAGTATAAGTGTGATTTGTTACTTACAATAAGGTGTAGGTGAAGGATGAGGTCTTTCCTTCCTAGTATACGTTACCAAGGGCATTACTGAAGATATATTTTGATCCTGAAGCCTCTCTGGTTGCCTTCCACTTGTGGTCCATGTATTTAATTACCTTGGTCAGAATCAAATGTAAAATCTGATTCTCTATTACATAACTTGTAGTCAGTGGTTCTAGTTTTCTTTTGTTTGTGTGTGTGTGTGTTTTTTTTTTTTTAAACATGGAACCATGGAGCCACATGGCAACTGTCCTCTTCCTTTTCCTCTTTGCTAGCTAATTAAAACAAGTCTTTGGGTGGATCATGACCAGAAACAAAAACCAAAATATTTCGGCATGCTGGGGATGTAAATAGTGTCTTAATTTTAGACAGGTGTTTGGGGTGAGTGGTCACTATATACTGTATCCGAGGCCTCCTACAGTGAATGGTTTGTAATTGTGGTATTTTTGTTTAGGACAGCACTGATTATTTGACAGATTTGTGTGATTTTTTTTTATTCTTAAAGAATTCTGGTAAACCATGTCTGAAATTTTTTTAGATTAAATGACAGTTCTAACTCACTCACTACTTTTCAACTATTCAGAAGTTTACAAAGGTATTCTCAGTATAGAGACACTGGAATGATAATTTCTCCTGTGTAGATAATATGGAAAAGGAGAAAACACTAACTAATTAACATTGCATTTAAAAGTTACCATAGGTGCCTAAATGATGACATTTGGGCCAGTTTAATGAAAATGCTAATTTTTTAAAAGTCTTTTATGGAAATGTTGAAGAAAGATACAGTGGAAAGGCTGTATTTTGCAATTATCTCTGATTATGGGTGGCAAGCTGTGGCTGTGCTTCATTGCCTTTGCTTTGTGTTGGCAGCTACACACATAACATCGAAGCGGTCAGTTGTGATGAGGCACTGGTAGACATCACTGAAATCCTTGCAGAGACCAGGCTTACTCCTGATGAATTTGCAAATGCCGTCCGCATGGAAATCAAAGACCAGACGAACTGTGCTGCCTCTGTTGGAATTGGTCAGTGTCTAGCTTCTCTCCTGTTGTTCACGTTACTCAAAACATTGCTTTGGGATCATTGAATATCACTTCATTTTTAGGAGTGATTTTTAGATTTTGTTTTTATTACCCTAGCATTGCTCAACATTGTGCAGTACATGACATAAAAGTGTTGGAAATGCAAGTAGATTATTGATAATATCTTTAGAATAAACAAGTTGGAATATTTCTTTCTTATTCTTCAAAAATGGGGAGAATTGAATTCAGTATTTGTAAATAATGTATGGTTTTTTCAGAAGTGCACAGAAGCTGTGTGTAAAGAAGCAGAGTGGTGTGGAGATGGGAAGTTTAGTGTTGTTAAGTTTGAAGCCTGTTGTAATTAAGTTACTTTCTGAACTTCAGCAGTTCCAGAAGTCACCCTCATGACAGTGCCCTCAGTGATGGTCTCATTGCTCCCCATTATGTTTTATCCTTAAGCCTTGCACTTTGTTTCCTCAGTTAACTCCCATCATTTATCCTTCTGTGCCCTCTGGAACCCTCTCTCTCATACCTCAGCTTCCCTGAGTCACCTCCTTTTTTCTGAACCTACTCAGTACCTCTTGCCAAGGTACCTCTTTTCTTGCCCTTCTCTCAAGTGGATCCATTTTGTACCTGCCGTGGTCTATATGCCTTGAGAGGGAGGGAGAACTTTCTCTTGCTTCCCGCCTCCTGCTCTCTCTCTAAGATCAGTGAATAAAAAACAATTAAAAATAATTATCGTAAAACACAGAAAGTAAAAACATGATTTATTCATAGCCTCCCTCTGTTACTAGTTAGCCTATCTGGTGTTTGGCCTGCAGATCCTTCTTATCATTTATTTAGGACTTACCCTCTGTGGTCTAGTATCAGGCACAGGTTTGGTTTTTGGATTTTGTTTTATTTTTTAATTGTATTTTTAATTTACAAGGGTGACAATGTGCATAACATTCTTTTAAGTTCAAGCACATAATTAAAATTTCCATGTGATATTTCCTCTTGTCAGCCCCCTTTTCTTCTTTGGAACCCACCATATTTATCATTTTAGTGTGACTTTGTAGAACTTTTTTTCCTCATGAATATCTATATATCTATATGCCTACCCTGGGAAAACAGGTAGTTTTTTACATAAGTCTAACATAATATTAAGACATGTCATTTATATAAGTCTTCCAAAATTTTAGGAGATATCATTATATACAAGTTTCACTGACATCTTAATTTATCAGGCCCCTGATACCTTCCCAGCAGCCTTTGCTCTAGTTTTCATGTTCATACCCACACCTTGGACCTCCCTGTCAGTATCCATCTTTATTTTTAAATCTCTCAGACCCTCAATTTCTATTACATGTGTTCTGACCATAGAGTGAGACTTCTGGTTCTTAGGGCGTTCTTTTTTTCCCAGTTTGATAGCATTCATTTGGCCTTACTTCCCTACCTAGCCTGGATCTGTTGTTAGTAAATGAACTAATTTCTGATTATTCCCCTCAGCTTCCATAAATCACAATCATTAGCACTACTTTCTCCATTCCTTTACCAGGGTAGGGGATGTTGAAAAAGATACTTATTTTGAAACAAAGAGTAACCTCTGTCTAATAACCATGCTGGTTATAATCTGTTATACTTAACAAAATTCTTCCAGTTTTATGCTGTGTTTGAAATGATTAATATTACAAATTATTTTCATTGTTTTTAGAAATTTGCTCAGTAACCTGTGTGTAGATGTCTTTGTTAAGAAATTTGAAAATGAATTGTGGTGAGTATTTCTTGAACAACTTTTATTTTTGTTTTTTTTACTGTATAGGTTCTAATATTCTCCTGGCTAGAATGGCAACCAGAAAAGCAAAGCCAGATGGCCAGTATCACCTAAAACCAGAAGAAGTCGATGATTTTATCAGAAGCCAGCTAGTTACTAATCTACCAGGTAAACACAAATCTTTTCTTTTTAACATTTACCATAAACATTTATTAGTATTAAAAGTTTATGTTGTATCTCTTTTCCAAAACATAAATTAAATATTTTGTTTGTTTATTTTTGAGTACCATGAGAAACAAAATTTGGAATTTCACAATGAGTGTCTCTATTGATTTATCAGGACCTTAATGTTACATTTACTTTTGCTTCTGATGTGTTTTACTTTTAAGTATTTCTCGAGTAGCAAGGTAAGGAATGCTAAAAAGTCATTTAAAGTGAATATGGTGAAACTGGCTTTTGGTCTTCTAAATAAATCATAATTGAAATAGTGTAATTCTAGGTCAAAGATAAAATTTTGAGAATTGCGTCATCTATAAAATTATCCTGTTGGACTAATGACAGTTTTTTTATTTTAGTAAGTAGTTTTAATTAAAAGTATAAAGTATATGAACTGTATTCAGAAGAATAAAACCTAAAGATGAAGTAATGTGTTTGGTTAACTCAAAGGCTGAAATAAAGCTTCCATCTACATCTTTCTTGCCAAAGGGGCAGGATTTAGTTATTTTACATTTTTGCATACTTACTGTGTGCCTAGCTAACCCAATATGTAAAATCTTTCCATGGAGAAATCATCAAATAATAGTTCATTATAACTGAAAAATGGCTGCCTTTTAAAAGGCCTTGAAGAGTACTCTGGAAGGGTGGCTCAGTTGATGGAGCATCATCCTGTATACCAAAAAGTTGCGGGTTCAATCCCTGGTCAGGGCATGTACAGGCGGCCACTAATCGATGTTTCTCTCTCACATCAGTCTTTGTCCTTCTCCCTTCTCTCTCTAAAATCAATAGAAACATATTCTCAGGGGAGGATTAAAATAAATACATGCCCTGGCTGGCGTAGCTCAGTGGGTTGAGCGCGGGCTGCGAACCAAAGCATCGCAGGTTCGATTCCCAGTCAGGGCACATGCCTGGGTTGTAGGCCATGTCCCCCAGCAACCACACATTGATGTTTCTCTCTCTCTCTTTCTCCTTCCCTTCCCTCTCTAAAAAAATAAATAATAAATTTTAAAAAAATAATAAAATAAAATAAATAAATACATACATACATACCTTGAATAGATATAATTTTGGAGGGTAGGACAAATAATTCCTTTCACAATTATTAAATATTAAGACTTGCTCTCTGTGGTAGATGTCTCTTAAGAAATTTTTCTAAACCACATACCAATCCTTGATACTATGTCAGATAATCCTCTCCCATTGTCCATAAAGCAGCCTGTATTATTGACTTCACAAAGTTTTTTTGTGTTTGTGGTGGGAAAGTTCAAGAAGCACATTTTTAAAAAGATTTTATTTATTTATTTTTACAGACATGGGAAGGGAAGGAGAAAGAGAGGGAGAGAAATATCAATGTGTGGTTGCCTCTTGCACATCCCATGCTGGGGACCTGGCCCACAACCCAGGCATGTGGCCTGACTGGGAATCGAACCTGCAACCGTTTGGTTCACAGTCTGGTGCTCAGTCCACTGAGCCACACCAGCCAGGGCCAAGACAGCATATTTTTGATGAAAGTTTTTAATTCATTTGTTTGTTAAAAATGAATTTAGTGGTATTTTTAGGTGCATATTCTTAAGACTAATAAAAGTGTATCTGAACTAAGAAATTTCTGTTAATAGGCCATAAAATATTAAATGATCAAAAGCCGTTTTATGATGGGTTAATTTTGAAGCTTCCTAGTCAGGAATAAATAACTTAATTAAGGAATTAAGTTATTATCAGGAATTAATACTTCCTAATAAATAACTTAAAAGAATATATTAGTGTCAGAAATGTGAAATATGACATTGTGATGGTCCATTTGAGGTTAAATTCAAATAATTAACCTTACAAAAATCAAGCTAGCAATTACAGCAGGTCCTTGAATTATGTCATTTGTTTCAGTGTCATTTTGTTTGTGATGTTGATGAGGAAAAAACTTTGATTCCCGTGGGTCCACTGTCAGTGTGGAGTTGGCATGTTCTCCCCATGTTTGCATGGGTTTTCTTCAGGAACTCTGGATTCCTTCTACATCCCAGAGATATTCATGTGAGGGGAATTGGCATGACTGAATTGTCCCCAGTCTGAGTGTGGGTGTGTGTGGGTGGCCCTGTGCTGTAAAGGTGTCCCTTCCAGGGTGAGGCCTGGCCTGGTGCCCTGAGCTACTGGGAGAGGCTCCAGCCATCACTGGACTAGAATCAGTGGATTGGAAAAGAATGCTGTCATTTGGTTTTATTACTCTTTCTTAAATGTATGCAGAGCTCACACTTATGTCATTATTTAATATTGGAAGTGATTAGGATCTTTATTTAGAAGTTTGGTGATGTTTTTTTTACTAGAAGTATGCCGTTGGAAACTTAACTATTGTTTATATCAACTAGTCTAGGGTTAAATTGGTTTTCTTATACCTTTTTTCACTTCAAGTCAATTTCCAAGAATTTATTGATGGTGTTAAGTGAGGAGTCACTGGACCTATTTAGACAACACAATTAAAATTACACATCTTACTGCAGTTTTATATGAAGGAGAACCAGTATGTTTAGAGCTGCATGTGAAATTTGAGTTCAGGTTGTTTATTCCAGCCATCTCTAGTAGTTTGCTACAGCTGCCATAGCAAAATACCACAGAAATGTTATTTTCTCAAGATTCTGGAGACTAGAAGGCCAAGGTTGAGTTATCAGTGGGGTTGGTTTCTTGTGAAGCCTTCCGCCTTATGGCTTATAGTCCCTGTTCTCCCTGTGTCTTCACGTGGCATTTTCTCTGTGTGCATCTGTGTCCTGATCTCCTCTTCTAGGGACACCAGTCATGTTGGATTAGGGCCCACTCATATGACTTCGTTTTACCTTTCAAGGCCCCGTTTCCAGTTACAGTCACAGAATGAGGTACTGAGTATTAGGATCTCAACAGAGGAATTTTGAGGATACAAGTTCAGTCCATAACACCATCTTTAAGTGAATCATTTTTGTAGGGTTTATTTATTTGTTGGTATTTTTACACAGAAATAGAGAATGTTTAGTTCTTGGCCTAGCAATCTTACCTTTCACCTTTGTTTGCTTTCTGGCTGGAGGGACTTGATTTAATTTCTTGAAGGGCAACTCTGAGGTTACATGTCCTGGTTGAATTCTCAGGCACAGCCTTGAATGTCCTAGTGGATGGATGTGTGAAACATGGGGGCAGCAAGGTTGGCTTCCTCTGGTAAGCTACTTTCTCATGAAGCGTCCTTTTGTCTTCAAAAACCAGTTCTGTTCACCCAAAGTTGTATGATTTTCATGTGTTTAAATTATTGGCCATTATAAAACCCCCCAAATTCTTAATTTAGAACATTTCAGGTCTACAAAACGTCAGCCTTCTCTATTATCCCTGTCCTGAAGGTGGCATTGTAATCCATAGTTTCTGAAAGTGTGTTCTACAAGGTACAAGCTGTTCTTTAAAAAAGGATTAAACTATACATAAGGGAACCTTCATAGGAGTGGGCCTACACAGTAAAAGTTCTGAGAATTCTTGTAATAAAGAAACCTATTTGTTAAAAACTAGTAATCTCCCAAAGATATTTGAAGATGGATATGTAATACCTATTAATATCTTGTGGAACATGCTTTGAGGAAATTCTGCTCTCTAGCCTATAACCAGGAGAAATTTGGTATTGACACACCTTGCTTCTTGTCTCCACAAGCTCTCTTTGGCCCTAAATATTTATTATTTATTAGCACAGTGTGCCTCATACAATAGTAGAGTTATTATAGCTACATGAGAAGGAAAAACACACTAGTTAAGTTTGTTTTAGGGAACTCCACAGAATGATTATATGTTAGGCTAACAAATAAATTACTTAATGAGATCTAGTTATCTAATGAAAGACTGGATTGTCCCCGACAACCGTTTAAGTACAGTAGCTATTTCTGTGTGTTCCTTGGATCTTTTCAAGGCTTTTCTCCCTGTATGTGTGCCCTTAATTTAAGGACCTTTTCTACCTGTTCAGCCTACTCTTGAGTTTGTGCACTCAGCCTGTGGTTTCCATCTCTTTATTCTCATAGAAATACCATGAGTGTGTACATAAAGATCTTTGCTGTTCTGATAATGGTAGCCCTAGCCAAGGGAAGCTTAGTGGCACTAATTAAAGTTAAATAAAAGAAAGTTCTAGTTTCTCAGTTGTACTAGCCCCATATCAGTGCTCAGTAGCCACCTGTGGCAAGTGCCTACTAGATTGAACAGCACAGGTATAGAATGTTTCCACTATCACAGACAGTTCTGTTAGACAGCACTCATGTAGTTGTGAAACCTTTATTCTGAAACTTGACTCTCCTAGGGCTCTGTTGGGCTGTCAACTTCTGGGTTCCAAGGAGGGGACATTGCTGGCCATTTCTAATCTAAAGTAATTGTTCTCATTCAAGAACAGATACCAAGTCTCTGTCCCGATGGCTTGACCAGGAGCTTCCACTTCTTTGATTTTATTTTACCTTTCTCTGAGACTTGGTTCTAAGTTAGCATGTTGTCCTTCAGTTTACCTCTCTAGGTAACTGCACTCAGTGTGAGCCTCAAGACCCTGTTACTTTCTCCTTCGCCATGCCTCCATTCTTATAAACACTTATATGATGCAGTCAATTAAACTAGCTTTCCTCTCAGGGTTTTGCTGCTGATTCCATCCTTACCTTTTCCACCCCACTCAAGGTAATAGGGGTTAGAGGTTGACTCACTCCCATGCTTGCTTCCCACTCTGGCCTTCAGGCCCATCCTATTGCATTAGATAAGGTTGCAATGGAGATAATCTTTTCTTCTCCCCTACAGGGATGGTCAGTTTGGTGGTTTAATATAATAGCTTTTCTTTTGTTCCTAACAGTGAATAACAATTCTGTTCAGTACACTCAAGACACTCTCAAAACACTACAGGTGTCCCGCTGCCCCACCCTAATACACACACACAAAATCCAGGATTATTACTGCCTGTTGCTGATTTTGCAAATCACTGAGAGCAGATTGGCTCCCAGATATGTGAGGGGAAGATCATGGTTACATTTCAAGGATGGGAAGCAGGGCAATAACGAGGAGGAAAAAATAGAGACAAAAAGCCTTCCCTGAACATGACTAGGAAAGTGTCTATCTTGTCTCTCTGACTTTGGCAAATGTAGTATACGATTTGTCCATTTCCTTGTGTTTCTCCTCCCTACCTTGAAAAATACTCAAAAGGTTTCACTCAGAATTTCACCTTTTTGTGAATGGTGTACCTCTGAAGGATTTTTTTGTTGTTGTTAATTCAGACTCTAGTATTCTCACTTGTTCTCCATTCTGACTTGAACTATGAAATGGCACAGATGGGAGGCAGCACCTTTAGAATTTTTTAGGGAGTAAATTCTTTTGGTTTAAACTTGTCTAGCCCACTCCCATGGCCATAAGTCCTTCATGAGCTTGACAGCCTCCTAACCTTGTGTCATGCATAACTGCTTCAAGAGGCTCCTCTGGCAGAAATTAGACGGAGTAGTTGTTCCTTCTACTGAAAACACTCAGCGTACAGGAGCCAGAAGTAACAGTAATGAGCAGATGTCAGACTTCATTCTGAGCTCTCTGATAAGTTCTTAAAGAAGACCAGAAACACAACCTTTTCATTACTGATGAAAAGTATTGATTTGATAGTTTGGAGGCCATTTTAATAAGAATTTTAGTATCTCTTAATTGCTCTTAAATACCTTTTCTAGATTTATATATTTTTGTTAAGCTTTAAGGCAAATTGAAAGCAACAGAACCCATCATCATCCTTTGCGTGAGGCTCAAACCTTAAGTTTTGAACCATGTAACATAGGGACTACTGAGTGCCGGCCCAGCTGTGGAAGGGTGATACCTTTTTAGGGAGATATCTTTATTGATAAAAGAAATTAGTCTCTGCCCTCCAGCCCCCTAATGCCACGTGATTTCCTTAGGAACCTTCACCCCCAAGGTCATTGGTACCACTTCATTAACATTTTCGGGTTCAGGCCTTTGTCAATAAGTTCTTATTGTACCTCCCATTTAAAGAAAATGTGGTTTTAACTAATGTTGAAAACTTTAGCCACCACCAGAATCACTGAAGAATCCTAACATTCATGAATTTCCTTATGTCTGTAAGTCATACTATAGCTTAATTAGTTGATTTCGTGAATAGGACAGAAATTTTGGTATTACTGGTAATAAGTAAAAATTGCATTCTTGCCCTGGCCGGGTAGCTCAGTTGGTTGGAGCATCATTCCATACACCAAAAGGTTACAGAGTTGATCTCTGGTCAGGGCACATACCTAGGTTGAGGGTAGGATCCCCAGTCAGGGTGCATATGGAGGCAACTGATCAGTGTTTCTCTCTCTCTCTCCCCCTCTTTCTCTAAGATCAATAAACACATCTTCAGATGGTATGTTTTTAAAAAATCACATTCTTTTGATACCTTACATAATACATATTTGAGAAGTTTTGGTTTATCTGTATGTGAAGCCCAAATTGAGAAGCTTCTAGAAATTACTAGCATGATTTGTGTAAAAAATTCTTTAATTTAGAAGCCTAGGACTCCTGGTCAAGATGGAGGAGTAGGTAGATATACTTTGCCTGCTCTCACAATAAAAGAAGGACAACAAATTGAAAAACAAAAAACAATGAGAACGGCCAGAAAATCAAACTCTGGAAGTCTGACAACCAAGGAATTAGGGGAGAAACATCCAGATCTGTGGAGGGTGGAAGTGACTTGCAACAGTGGCTGAAGGACTGGGGCAGGCAAGGCAGTAACTGGCAGAATGGGTGGTCCTACATTTGTGTGTGGGTAAACTGATAAAGCCTCAAAACCTCTGACTGAAGAAATCTGTGGGGGTTGAGGTGGCAGGAGAGACTCTCAGCAGCATAGGAGAGTTTGTTGGAGAGACCCACAGGATCCTAGAACAGACACAAAACCACCCAGCCAGGAATCAGCATTAGAAGGTCCCAATTTGCTTGTGGGTAGCGGAGAAAGTGACTGTAAGCTGACGGGAGAGCTGAGCAAACCACATTGTTCCTTCTCAGACCCCTCACCCCACACAAAGCACCACAACACAGCCACATACATTTCCCCACCCTGGCAAATACCTAAGGCTCCACCTCTTAGTACCTAACACACATGCCCAGACAAAAAATAGGGCCCAAATGAAAGAACAGATCAAACCTCCAGAAAAAATACAACTAATGGTCGAAGAGATAGCCAACCTGTCAGATGTACAGTTCAAAACACTGGTTATCAGAATGTTCAAAGAAATGGTTGAGTATGGTCACAAAATAGAGGAAAAAGTGAAGGCTATGATAAGTGAAATAAAGGAAAATATACAGGGAACCAACAGTGACTGGAAGGAAACCGGGATTCAAATCAATGGTTTGGAGCAACAGGAAGAAAGAAACATTCAACCAGAACAGAATAAAGAAGCCAGAATTCAAAAAAATGAGGAGAGGCTTAGAAACCTCTGGGACAACCTTAAACGTTCCAACATCCAAATCATAGTGGTACCAGAAGGAGAAGAGAGAGCAAGAAATTGAAAGCTTATTTGAAAACATAATGAAGGAAAACTTCCCCAGTCTGGCAAAGGAAATAGACTTCCAGGAAGCCCAGAGAGTCCCAAAAATTTGAACTCAAGGAAGCATACACCAAGGCACATCATAATTATATTACTCAAGATGAAAGATAAGGAGAGAATCTTAAAAGCAGCGAGAGGAAGAGAGACTGTTAGCTACAAAGGAGTCCCCATAAGACTGTCAGCTGATTTCTCAAAAGAAACCTTGCAGGCAAAACAGGGCTGGAGAGAAGTATTCCAAGTCATGAAAGGCAAGGACCTACATCCAAGATGACTCTATCCAGCAAAGCTATCATTTAGAATGGGAGGGCAGATAAAGTGCTTCCCAGATAAGGTGAAGTTAAAGGAGTTCATCACCAAGCCCTTATTAATATATGGAATGTTAAAGAGACTTATCCAAGAAAATGAAGATGATCAAAAATATGAACAGCAAAATGACAGCAAACTCACAACTGTTAACTGAACCTGAAAAAAACAAAAATGAAAATGAACTAAGCAAACAACTAGAACAGGAACAGATTCACAGTAATAGAGATCACATGGAGGGTTATCAGCAGGGAGAGGGAGGGGAGGAATGGGGGGGAAAGGTACAGAGAATAAGAAGCATAAATGGTAGGTATAAAATAGACAGGCAGAGGTTAAGAATAGTATGGCAAATGGAAAAGCCAAAAAACTTATGTGTATGACCCATGGACATGAACTAAGGTGGGGGAATGACGATGAGAGGAGGAGTACAAGGGGAGGATAATAAAGGGGAGGAAAAAACCGGACAACTGTAACAGCATAATCAATAAAATATGTTTTTAAAAAATTCTGTAATGAGATATTTCAGTTCTATTACTTAAAGATTTTTAGGGTGATTATTTAAATTTAATATTTAAATTGTGGAATTGATTTAATAAAATGAAGTAATAAAGTTAATCTGAGTTAATAATTTCATATTGATAAAGTATTTTTCATAGTTTATGTGTAGAACTAAACTCAATATATCCCCTTTCCTAGGAGTTGGACGGTCGATGGAATCCAAACTGGCATCTTTGGGAATTAAAACCTGTGGAGACTTGCAATATATGACCATGGCAAAACTTCAGAAAGAATTTGGTCCCAAAACAGGTCAAATGCTTTATAGGTTCTGCCGTGGTTTGGATGATAGACCAGTTCGAACTGAGAAGGAAAGAAAATCTATTTCAGCTGAGATCAACTATGGAATACGGTTTACCCAGGTACTGATTTCTCATTGGATATTGCCTTAGATTGTCCTTGATATTTGCACATAGTCCTATCTTAAGCAAACAACTAGAACAGGGACAGGTTCACAGAAATAGAGATCACATGGAGGGTTATCAGTGGGAGGGGGAAGGGAGGAATGGGGAGGGGGAAAGGTACAGAGAATAAGAAGCATAAATGGTAGGTATAAAATAGACAGGCAGAGGTAGACCACACTCTTGGTGCTTAACATTAAGTCATAAAACTTGCTATTCCTAGAGCTTGCAGAATTGTTTTTTTTAAGTAAAGATTCTCAGCAAGATAGTGAATGATGTGCATGTATAATATTGCAATTGTTAGGTATATAGGACATAACATGGGAGTTTTTCTATGTATATCTTTCCAAAGCCCAAAGAAGCAGAAGCTTTTCTTATGAGTCTTTCAGAAGAAATTCAAAGACGACTTGAAGCTGCTGGCATGAAGGGTAAACGCCTGACTCTCAAAATAATGGTACGAAAGCCAGGGGCCCCTGTAGAAACTGCAAAATTTGGAGGCCATGGAATTTGTGATAACATCGCCAGGTAAACCTATCTTAAATATAATATTGGGTATTAATATTTCAGTGCAGGTTATTATAATTACAGAAAACCAAGGAAGCATATAAATAAAGATCTGTAAACACTGGCATTATTTGGTATCTGTAGAGCCAGACCTCAGCCTAAGGCCATTTCAATTATGTTAATGTGGCCAGGTTCAGTCAGTCACGTGATCTTGTAGCAGTAGAGCAGCCTGTCAGTATGTTCCTGACCTTTGGCAGACCATCCTGGAGTTCTTCAGAGTGTTGACTTAGGTGCATGGACACAAAGAGAAGGAAAGGCCTACCACCTGCACTTACAAAGATGGTTGTGGACTTAGTGAAAGGGGCCCATTGGGTAATTTTAATATAGTAATTTAATAATGATTTGAGTGGTACATTTGCTTCATTTAGGAAGGTAAATTTCTGTTTGTGAAAAGATTATCATTGTAGTCTCTGAAAACTGTTAGAACACATTTAAAAATCCTGTTTTGTTTTATTGTTTTTTTTTTAATTTGAGGGCAGCAAATACAAAACTTCAGTCAAGAATTGTGACCAATATGAAAATACTTAGTTTTGCATGCCATTACATACCACACTGTACAGTGTATTATATCCGTTGGTCAAACAAAACTTTGAGACTTTGACCCTGAAAGCCACACATAAGGAAAGCAAAGCTCAAGCCGACTATATGGATTGTGTTCACATATTTATGGTGATGTTGCTAAGAGTAATGAGTTGATGTCAATCACAGAAAACTTCCAACTTTATCATTAATGCCTTTTTTTACCAGAAAGACAGAAATTACAAATTACACGTTAAACAGCATAACTTAATAAAATACATTGTAATGCAGTTGGTAATCTCGAACTGTTATATTTACCTATTTTAATAAACATTTGATGTACCCCTATTTCAAGTGGTAGTTTGTTAAATATAGTGATAGTGGTCATTTCTATAATAAGTTATTAAGACCTTACTCTGGATATAATTCTTTTTTTTTTTTTTTTTTAAGATTTTATTTATTTATTTATTTTTTAGAGAGGGAAGGGAGGGGGAGAGAGAGAGAGAGAAACACCAATGTGCGGTTGCTGGGGGCCGTGGCCTGCAACCCAGACATGTCCCCTGACTGGGAATCGAACCTGCGATGCTTTGGTTTGCAGCCCGCACTCAATCCACTGAGCTATGCCAGCCAGGGCGATATAATTCTTTTTAAACATGGTTTCTATGGGAGAATCAGGTCCAGTTTATAATATTATTACCTTTTCTGGTATTGTAACCTGGAGCTTTATTTATTCAAGATACATGGAAAGAATCATCCAGAAATGAAATAATTTTCCTGTGGAAGGAGAACTGGTAGTAATTAGAATTTCCTTTTGCCATGTATGCAATTTTAAATATCTTATAGTTACTTAGCATTGCATGTTGTGGTGCATTCAGAAGTACTTAGGGGCTTACTCTGTCTAATCTTATTAAGAATATCAGCCTTTATGTCATCTTGTTTGGAAAAATCCAGGTTGTCTAGAAATCTAATTACAACATTTAAAAAACTGGGTTTTATTATACTTTATTCCCTTTGAGGATAATATAATGTTTATTCAGCTTTTTATCCGCACAGTATGTTTACTGTTGTTGGTGTATTTCTTTTTTGTCCTGAACTTAAAAGAAAGTTTTATTATGAAAATTTTAAACATATAACACAAAAGTAGAAAGAGTAGTGCAGGGAACTTCCATGTACCCATCACCCGATTTCCACAGGGGCTGTTCACCGCCCCCACAGCATCTCCCCCTGGCCCCGGTGATTCTGACGCACACCTCAGCTTCTGTGTCATTTCTTGCACAGTGCTTCAGTGTTTACCTCGGACAAGATGAAGGCTCTTTGTTTAATAAACTCAAGTAATAAAATACACATTTTGCTGTGCCCTTAAAATACTAACTTTGGATGACACATGATGCAAAAGGAGCACATGAGTAATTGAAACAGGTGTCATTTTATAAATGTTACCGAGATGTAGACAGACTGTAAGCCATTATCTTAAACCTAACTTTGTGGTGGTATTATGACTGCATAAGAAATGCTGTAGGTGAAGGATCATGAAATATTATGATACCCTATATCTCCTCTAATTCAGAGGTTGACAAACTACTTCCTGTGGGCCAAAGGCAACCTATGGCTTGTTCTTTTATTATTGGTGTGAAGGAAGAATGATTTTTGTATACAAGCTTGTGAAAAATGAAGAATGTGGAGGAGACCACTGGGCACAAGTCATTTACTCTCTGGCCCTTTACAGAAAAGTTTGTGGATTCCTTCTATTACTCTTACTGCTAATATCATAGTGCGCTCCTGTGTATACGACACACCCACATTTGTGGCCCAAACTTTCAGGAAAAATGTCTTTTGTTTTAAATTTTCAATCCATTTATATTTAGATATTTATTTTTTCTATTATAAAGGAATTTTAGCATTTATTTTTTAACATATTATGGTACAAGAAATTTTATGTAACATAATTACAAAACAAAAGAACAGATAGCAAGGTATTTCAGGCACTACCCATGTATTGAGCGAAAAGTACACATTATACACGGCAAAATACGGTAATGTCCAGTTGAGTAAATTAAGAACTGGTCTCCACATTCTGTATTTCTTCAATTTCTTATACTTGGCCTTAACCAAAAGCTATGGCACAATTATGTGACTTACAGATTCCAATACATTATGAAATTGTAATAGAAATAACAGATTTTAAGTTGCATGTCAGAGCTACATGTAGATTGAGGTCTGGCTTCATTATCCATTTAGGAAAATTTTTCTTATAACACTTTTCCGTTTAGGAAAAGAATTTTCCCTCCTTGGAGTTCCCTCCTTGGAGTTCTTTTGTTCTTATAGGTGTTTTTAATTTGAAACATATACGTATATTTAATCAAAGTAATGCATGTAATTGACAAGGTGTCACATACAATGGTGTAAGTCCTCTGCACTCCTCCCCAGCTCTGAGTACCTTTTTTTTTTTTTTTCAACTTTTTAATGGTTTCTTCTGGTATTTACCTCCATATTTTTAGATATGTACTTAAGCTGCTATTTCTAGCTTATTTCAGTTTTGCAAAATATTTACTGACTTTCTGTTGTAGGTAAGGCTTTATTATCGATCACTGTTTTCTTTGTATGCATATATCATTGCCCCTAATAAAGGCATTGGTTTTTGGTTCAATCAGTGTCTAGGGTAACATTGTTATAACCATAAAAATACTGTACAAGTCTGATCCATGTAGTCCACTATGATTATGTTTCCTCTCCTGTATCTTGTTTTGCTTGTTTGCTTTTGTGTGAATTTGTAAGAGGTGATCCCTAAACTCCTTCCCAGTACATTTCAATACATCAGCAATCTATTGGTTCAGTCTTTTTACTTGGAGACCTCTCTCTTGGGGTCCCCCAGGCTGCTGCTCTAGTCTGGATCAGTTTATTTTAAGACCTCCTGCAAAGCCTTCTCTGATCTGTGTTGGATCCCTGTTTTCCTCCTCTTCCTCCCGTTATCTTACTGAGAATGCATGTCTGTACATATCTTTGAACCTGTGTGACTGTCCTGGTGCTAGGCAGTTTTGCTGACTTAAAGGTTATAATTGTAAGTTATAAGTTAGTAATCATTTTCCTCAGACCATTCAGAGGCTCCGTTTTCATCAGTTTTTCAGGATTGCCCTTGAGAAGTTCAGTGCTCCTTGGTTGCCTGTTTTTACAGGGCTTGTCCTGTTCCTCTGGAACTTGCCGAGCCTGTGTCTCAGGGTTCTGGAATTTTATCGTCTGCTCTTTGTCCTCGTGCCAGGTACTTTGTCAGTATTAAATTTTTGTCTCCAGTGACATTTTAAATCTGAGTGTTTGGTTTTATTCTTTGCATACTTAAATATTTAAAGTATCTCTTATTTCAAATTGCAGTATTGTCTCTCATCTCTTGTTACTCATACTCTTCTGTTCCCAGTGTGAGTCTGTTTCTCCAAGTTTCTTTTTTCCTCTTTTGGTTGCTGTCGTATTAGAGGTTTTCTTCAAGTATCCGTCTGATAGTTCTTGGTGGTCTCTTTATATGTGAACTGTTTGGATCCTCTGGTTCTTAGTGGAACATGTAGAACAGTGAGTTTCACCATAGATGAGTGGTTGGAAGGGCTTGCTGTTGGATTGCCACAACCCACTGGTAGTATCTGTGGTCTTTTCTCTTGAGCCTAACAGTTTCCCTAGACTGGAATCCTCCCATCTCTTGCCTAGGGGGCAGGTGAGAAGATAGAAAGATTGCAGCTGGCATTCTGGTTACTCAGTAGGAAAGAGGGCCTAGAAGGGGAAGGGTGTGTGAGTTTTTGAGGGAGGTGCCTCATTTCTCTCTTAGCCGTGCGTGATATCCGCACCTCCTCCATGGTCACTAAGTCTTTCACAGAAGAGGAGGAATCTCGTGTACATCCTCAGCGCCATTCCCCATCCTTTCATACATACCTGATACCGCTAATTACTAAGCTTCTTGGAGGTTCTGTCGAATAAAGAGGCTTATTTAGCTTGGTGCCTTTCTTTAGGATCTTATCAGACATTTAACAGCTTACTATTTACTGATTTGCTTTCACTATCCTAAATTATGGTTAATGTTTCTCTTTTCATATCTCCTCCTTTCCCATTTCTATCTTTTAAGAGATTATACCTTTTGACTTTTTGATACATTTTATTGATTATGCTGTCTAGTCCCAATTTTTCCCCCTTTGCCCCTCTTCACCCAGAGCCCCACATTCCCCCTGGCTATCCCCCCCCCTTAGTTCATGTCCATGAATCATACATAGAAGATCTATGACTACTCCATTTCCTATACTGTTCTGAACATCCCCCTATTTTGTACCTACCAATTTGTTCTTAATAATCCCTTTTCCCTTATTCTCACCCTTCCCCCTCCCAGCTGGTAACTCTGCAAATGATCTCCGTATCTATGATTTTGTTTCTGTTTTGCTTGTTTGCTTAGTTTGTTTTTTTAGATTCAGTTATTAATAGTTGTGAATTTATTGCCATTTTAATGTTCATTTTGATCTTTTTCTTAAATAAGTCCCTTTAACATTTCATGTAATAATGGCTTGGCTGATGATGAACTCTAGCTTTCCTTGTCTAGGAAGCACTTTATCTGCCCTTTTGATCTAAGTGATAGCTTTGCTGGATAATCTAGGTTGTAGGTCCCTGCTTTTCATCACTTTGAATACTCCTTGCCAGTCCCTTCCAGCCTGCAAAGTTTCTTTTGAGAAATCAGCTGACAGTCTTATGGGAACTCCTTTGTAGCTAACAGTCTCCTTTCCTCTTGCTGCTTTTAGGATTCTCTCTTTAACCTTTGGCATTTTAATTATGATGTGTCTTGGTGTGGGTCTCTTTGAGCCCAACATGTTTGGGCTCTCTGTGCTTCCTGGACTTGTACGTTTCCTTCACCAGATTAGGAAAATTTTCCTTCATTGTCTTTTCAGATAAGTTTTCAATTTCTTGATCTTTTTCTTCTTTCAGCACCCCTATGAATGTTGATATATTTGAAGTTGTCCCAGAGGCTCCTTAGCCTATCCTCGTTTTTTGTTTTTGTTTTTTTTTTTTTTAATTCTTTTTTCCTTCTTATTGTTCTGATAGAATATTCGTTTTTTCCTTATTTCCAAATCATTGGTTTGTTCTTGGCTTCATCCCCTCCACTGTTGATTCCCAGTTAATTTTTCTTTATTTTACCTATTGTAAACCTTCATTTCTACCTGGGTCTTTTTTAATGCTGTTAAAAGTACCCATTGAGTTCCTTGAGCATCCTAATAACCAATGTTTTGAACTCTGCATCTGATGAATCCATTATCTCCATTTTACTTTTTTTCTGGAGTTTTGTTTTCTTTCATTTGGGCCATATTTCTTTGTCTCTTCATTTTGGCAACCTGTCTGTTTGTTTTTATGCATTAAGTGGAGCTGCTTTGACTATGTCTTAGTAGCATGGCCTATTGTAGAAAAGCTTACAGGTAAATTGGATGGGGCAGAGCCTTAGGTAATCACCAGGGCAGGGCAACTCTTATGAACCAGATTGATGGAATCTCTGATACGGTGTCACCAGTCTGTGGATCTGTGCGGAGTAGGGCAGAAAGAAAGGGGGCATCAGAAAGGGGACTGGCATCAGAAAGGGGACAGTGCCACACTGCCTGGCCTCTGGAGTTTTGACTGGAGTTGTACCCCAGCACTCGCCCTGATGCCAGACAGTTCATTTTCTCCATGTATGCTACTGGTGCCTTCCATCCTGGTGCTGAAGCCCAGAGGGAGTGAGTCTGCGTAAGTCCTAAGTCTGTTGCAGGCCCTTTTAGTGGAGACTCCTGAGAATCCCAGTTTCTTCCACTGCCCCAATCCCTCACTGGTGTGTTTACAGCCAGAAGTTATGGGAACTTACCTTCCTGGCACGGGAACCCTGAGCTGGGAGGTCTAGCATGGGGCTGGGATCCCTCACTCCTGAGGTATCCCTCCCGATCTTTATCCACTATTGGTGGGTATAGGACTGCTTGTTCATATCTGCCCCTCCTACCTGTCTGGCTGAATGTGACTTCTTTAATTCCTTGGTTGTTGGACTTCCATACAGCTCAATTTTCTGGGTGATAATTGTTTTGTAGTATACCTGTAATTTTTGCTGTGGTTGTGCAAAGAGGCAAGCCATGTTTACCTATGCCTCCATCTTGACCGGAAATTTAAGTTTATACCTTCTAAAAATAATTTCAAGTCAGTTTAGTGGTGGTTTGGAAAGAAATTAAGATAAACACATGTTTAATCCACTAAGGTCAATTAAAAATCATTCTTTTAACTTATTTATCTGTACTTATCTATGTGAAATTATGTTTTTATATTTATCTACATGAAATAAACTGAAGGTGATTATTAGGTAATAAATCAGGAGAGATATTTTTCCATATGATTTCTTAAAGAAACAGGCCCTTTTTATAGATGAATACATAATGTCCTCATGGCACTGAAATAAACACAGTACATGTAGTTTTGGTGGTCCTCCTTCAGGAGTCCTGGAATAGCTAAGAATTTTATATTCTGATCTCCCTGAGTTTAGTCAGGGTACCACCATATCCCCTTTGTCACAGCTGCCCACGCATTTCTTCAACAATTTATAGAGCATCTGAGGGAAAGTAGAATTGTATGAGCAGCTTTACCTCAAATATAACAAAATGAGTCAAGAACCAAAGTACAAGGGATTCGTCTTTTGTGAACAGTAACAATACCTCAATATATACATAATCTTTCTTGGAACCTGGAACCTCTCTCAGAATACCATTCATGCTTTGGTTGCAGCATAGTGTGCTTATATTTGTACATGCATTAACTAAAGTACTTTTTAAAGTTCCAACTTATTTTTAGTTGGCCAGGTCTTTATTAGTTTTTATCTTAAAGTTCCAATGTTCTGTATGATTTTTCTTTTCCCCTTGTTGCCAGTGTAATTATTTAATTTTATTTCTTTGAGGGAAAACTATCTCATTCATTTGTAAGGATTATATTTAGTATTTAATTATATATTTTTTTGTAATTTTCTTTACGTTTCTGTAACTCTTTGAACAGTTCACTACTGCTGAGATAGTAGTAAATACATGTGGAATGCAGCTATTGTTACTTTAAAAAAGTTAATTCTACCACTTACAGGACTGTAACTCTTGACCAGGCAACAGATAGTGCAAAAATAATTGGAAAGGCTACGCTAAACATGTTTCATACAATGAAACTAAATATATCGGATATGAGAGGGGTGAGTATATAACATTTTAAAATTCTGTCATTGGTTTTTCATTTGATGTTTGATCTGAATATGGTCATGGTGGGGTGTAGGGGTTTATTTGCAGGTTTTAACTTTGCTGATATAATACAAGCAGAATAGAAACGGAAAAAACTTTTCTCATTTGACTCGATGTCCATATTTTTCAGAGAAGAGTCAAATTTGTTCTGAAATACCTTTGCTTTCTGCCTAGAATAGTAATTTTATATCTTGAGTTTTTATAGTACCTTTCTTTTAATTACCCAAGGACTCATTTTACACACATTATTTTGCTTCATGTTCTCATTCCCTTGGAAGTAGATAGGACTGGGAGGAGTGGAATCTACAAATCCTTGTACCTATCACATACTTTTTAATCAGAAATTACTCTGATGTCTAATGAGGGTGCCCTAGAAGGAGGAGTTTACCATAGGCTCACGAAGATGCCTTAAGAACAGATAGGTGAAGTGTCTCATAAACGTGAAAACCTTCAATTTTCTTAACGATTTAACCTTGGTTGTTTCAGTCATGTGTGTGCACGTGAGTGCAGGGTCATTACAGACTTGGTGTGGGTTTTGTGGAAGGATTAAAGAGTTCTAAAGCAGTTGTGAGTGCTTCTCCCTGCAGTGCTGAGGTTCTGTGTTGGTGCTGGGGCGGGGCCAGGGTTGGCTGGCTATACAGATGCCTGAAGAGTATCTGTGGTCCATCCTCCCCCAGACCCATTTTTTAAATATTATTTTATATGAAGTATGGTTGAAGGTAAACTATTCCTTATTTAACCTTTTTAAAATCTCTTTTTAAGAACTTAGCTGGCTGTGTAGAAAGAACCTCAGTAGGATACAATATCTCAACTTTTTTTGGATTTTCTGGTTTTAAAGAGATTACATTTTATTGGGTAGAATTGGATACTGAAGACTGAGGGGACTGTCTCCTTACTAGGTAGTATATTAGTTATTTTTGTAATCACCTAGAAGGCTGTTTGAATACTTTCATTTAACATCATATTCTAGTAACAGGATCTAGAAGATGTAAAAAGAGGATTAGCTGAGAAGTATGAGAAGGAATATTCTCATATTTTGCTTTAGTTTCATAGAAACATACTCTTTTGTCTGATTCTAGGTTGGGATACAAGTGAACCAATTGGTTCCAGCTAATCCAACCCCCCCTGCGTGTCCCAGTCGCTCATCTGTCCAGCCAGGCCATCTTCCTGGGGGGTCACACTCTGTCCTCGATCTCTTCCAAGTCCAGAAAGCAAAGAAACCCTCAGAAGAGGAGCACAAGGAAGGTCAGTGGTGTCAGTGTGGTTTCATTTGGGTGCTGCTTATAGTCTTGGGAAGGCCCCAATTAAATCAGTTGTCTGGCATGGTTCTGTGTGTGACCTTTTAAGAGAAAACTGACATTCTGAATTATGATGAACAGTAATAAAGTTTGTGGATTAAAGTTCCCCCCCAGATGATCTGAAGAGGCTATTTTATGTATTTTCTATACTTTCAGTATTTCTGGCTGCAATGGATCTGGAAATATCATCTGCCTCGGGAACTTGCACTTTCTTGCCATCTTTTTCCACACATCTGACGTCAAGTATGAGCCCTGGTACTAGCAAAGCAGAGTCTTCAGGGAAATGGAATGGTCTACATTCTCCCATCAGTTTAAAGTCAAGACTTAACCTGAGTATAGAGGTCCCATCACCTTCCCAGGTATATTTCTATAATTCTACATATGATATATATGCAAACGTAGTTTTACAGTGGGAATGGTGCATTTCTTTATCAGTAGGGGAGAAAGGATGACTTTTTAGGGTGACTGATACTGAATTCCAAATAAGAAATGACCAGTTGAAGTGAAAGATTTGTGGTTCTGCAGAGATTTGCAGCACTTTTAAATTGTTAAACATGGATGAAAGCCAGTTCCTTAAAACTGCCACTTGTCACAGCCTCTGTACCTCTTTATGACAGTGGTGGTCACACAGCTTTACTGATCATTAGAGGCCTGTGACAAAGGTTTTTTGCGCAGCACGTGAATACAGTTCAGAGTGGAGTGAATGACTTTCCTAACATGAACTACTCCTTCAGCTGGGGTGGGCCGCCAGTGTGGCGTGGTGCTGGGATTTTTACCCCTTGGGAGTGTAAGAGAACACTTTCAGCCAGATTGGAAGTGTATTTCTCTGCCACATGAAGTAGCAGAAGGCTGAAGGTTATGTGCATGCTGGCTGTAGACTAGGGAAACAGGGCAGTTGTGATGTGTGTGCACTGGGTCCCACTTGCCGCTGAGTTATCCAGAAGTAGTTGCGCCTGTCACGGTGAGATTGGCCTGCCAGGCTTCCGGGCTTCCTAAGGGATGTGCACTGGGAGGACCAGGCCAAAGAGGCAGGGAAGTCAGGTATATAGCTAGAGAAGTTAGCTTCTAGAAATCTTCTAGTTGGCTGCTCTCAGCCTAGAATTGTTTGGGGGCATATAGTTTCCTATCTGAAAGGCAAGCTTCAGGCTTAGAAATTTGACAGACCCATATTTTTTGGACTGTAAGACGCACTTTTAACCACATTTTTTGCTTCAAAAAATTTCTATTTTCCTCCTCTAAAACCTAGGTGCATCTGGGGTCTGCACCATAAGACGCACCTAGGTTTTAGAGGAAAATGGAAAAAACTTTGAAGCAAAAAATGTAAAACAAAGTGTCTTATAGTTCAAAAAATACGGTACATGCAATAGGCGTTGGCCCCTACCCTTGGGTGGGGTCTGAGATTTGAGTTTGACAGAGGCTCTTTCTGTGTGGGAGATTCAGTGAATGTATGTGGGCTTACCCAGTGCAGTGGGACTGGCCAGTGTGTACACTTCTCATCTTTGGAATCCACACAGTACTACTTACGCTTCAATGGCAAAAGCTGGTGGGATGAGGTGGGGTGGCTTTCCTGGCCTGGTTCTCTGTATCTGCACCTTGTGTTCATTACCCAGTATGTTAACATTGAAATGAAAGTGAAACGTTAATTCTCAAAAAAATCATCTCTGAGCGTGGCATAACTGCACACCCTATGTATGGTATTTTTTAGCTCGATCAGTCTGTTTTAGAAGCACTTCCACCTGATCTCCGGGAACAAGTAGAGCAAGTTTATGCTGTTCAGCAAGGAGAGCTGCACAGTGACAAAAAGAAAGAACCAGTAAATGGCTGTAATACAGGAATTTTGCCACAGCCAGTTGGGACAGTTTTGTTACAAATACCAGAACCTCAAGAATCTAACAGTGACATGGGAATTAATGTAATAGCCCTTCCAGCATTTTCACAGGTAAGTTCAATTTAGGGGCCTTCTATCGTAGTTTAAATAGTCTCACCCTAGTCACCTCTCCTACTGCAGCTCAGGGTATGTCTTAGTTCCCATATTCCTTTGCACCCAAACTCTCATTAGTCTGTACTGTATCTGTTGAGGGAGGAGAGACTGGCTCATTTCCTCATCTGCAGGACAGACCGACAAAGCAGCCTTTCCTGAAGCAACTGAGGGCAGAGAAGAGGGAGGCTGTGGTGTCTGGATGCTCAGGGCTTGTTCCCCCATTCACTGACCAGGGACCACTTGGCCATACTCGAGTGACAGGCTGGGGATGCATAATCACACTAGGGACAGTAACACAATCTAATGTTTCAAAAAACATTACATATGAGCCTGTTTTCTTGTGTTCTGCTTCTCGTATTCTGTTTGTACTTTTTGCCTTAGTGTTTTTTTTTTTAATTGCAGTTCATACTCATAATTTAATTCCTTGTTTTCATCCTAGAGCCCCCTGGGATTTAATGAGCCTTGATATTGAGGACCTATTAAAAATTCACAGATCAGAAAAGTATTATTTCAAAACAAAATCTATTTTGTGAAAAGTGTGAACCAGCTGCCATATAGAATCAACTTAGGTTTGACTTTGAAACTTCCCTTTTCCACTAGGTGGACCCTGAGGTGTTTGCTGCCCTTCCTGCTGAGCTTCAGAAAGAGCTGAGAGCAGCGTATGATCAAAGACAGAGGCATGGAGAGAACGCTGCACACCAGCAGCCAGCCAGCACAGCCTGTAAGCCTGGAAAGTAACGATTAACAAAACGAACATGAGGCAGATGGAGGCGTTGTGCATGATTGATTATTGTATTTAATGGCCAGAAGCTAAGGTCTTAGTCATGTTAAGAGCTCTTCATATTGGGGGAATAGAAAAGTATATAACACGAGTCCTAGTTAGAGTTGTATCTGTAACTGCTTGACTGAAAAACACCATTCTTAACTTTTTTTTAAAAAGCCCTTAAAAATAAGCTTGAATACACTACTTCCAGAAATCTTTTTGAACACTTGTCAGGCCCACTGTCGTTCTTTGAAATTGATACTTCAAGGGATATAGTTTTAAAACACAAAATTGGAAGGTTTCTGACCATGGATCACAAATACCGTATTTACTATAAAAACAGGGTAGAGCCTGATGAGTTACTTATTTGTACTCCACCTGCTGAGGTTTCATTTAATCATGTGAGCACCCCATTATAGGTCAGCAGTGGTCCAAAGGAAATACAAAGTGGCAGAGATGATGAGTTGCAGGGCCTGCACTCTTGGCCATTGTCTGACAAGAGGCCTTGCTGGGGTGTGTACAGGGGTGGACTTGCGGGTAGCTGTGAGAACCCATCCTACTGTCCAAATATAATGGTTGAGGATCTTGTGTTCATTATCTTTTAGTGCCAAAGAATCCATTACTTCAGCTAAAACCAGCAGCAGTGAAAGAAGCGAAACGAAACAAGAAAAAAAATCCCATCAGTCCCCCCAAAAAGATCCAGAGCCCTCTGAAAAACAAACTACTTAATAGTCCTGCAAAAACCATGCCAGAGGCCTGTGGGAGTCCCCAGAAGTTAATTGATGGGTTTTTGAAACATGAAGATCCTGCTCCTGAAAAACCTCTGGTAATACATTTTTCTGATGTTTTTCAAACTTCGGCCTTTTATTGAATCTTAATGTAGTTGATGTTACTTAAATGTAGTTGATGTTACTTAAATATAGCACATGTTATCATCTGTTCTCTTAACAGGGAGAACTCTCTGCTTCTACTTCAGGTGTGCCAGGCCTTCCTGGCTGCGCCAGACCCCCAGCACCCAACCTAGCGGGAGCTGTCGAGTTCAGTGATGTGAAGACACTGCTCAAAGAGTGGATAACGACCATTTCAGGTTGGCTTGCGTGGGACAGATAGCCAGCTGAAAACCAGACGTGTAATGACCAGTCCTGTGATTTCAAAACATGACCAAGCTCGACTATATAGATGGGGCTCATTTTCCTAAATCTAATGAACTTAAATCAGCCAACCCTTAACCTTTGAGGCTGGCTGTGGAAAGATCCTTCATAGCCCATTTGTGTTGTAGAAACAAATAGATGGGCTGGTTCTCATTTGAGGTTTTTCCTCTCTTTAGATCCAATGGAAGAAGACATTTTGCAAGTTGTGAAATATTGCACGGACCTAATAGAGGAGAAAGATTTGGAAAAACTGGATCTTGTTATAAAATACATGAAAAGGTAATTAGTACTTTTAGCAAAAGGGAAAAATGGCATGTCACAAGGGCTAGCTGAGGGAGGCTCTCAGTAAATTCTATAGTTTCTGACAGTTGCCTTACCTGTACTCTTCAGGGTTAATGAAGGGGTGCCCTTTATTTTGAGTCCCAGAGAAAGGAATGCCATGAATAGACTGGGTAAAATGAAGAGGGTCAAAATCAGCTTCTTCCCCTCAACCCTTAAATTCTAGAGAGACTCTACTGATTCTTGAAAAAGGAATTACTGGTCTTTCCTGATGTTTGTTTCTCCACCTTTAGGTTGATGCAGCAGTCTGTGGAATCAGTTTGGAATATGGCATTTGACTTTATTCTTGACAATGTTCAGGTAGTTTTACAACAGACTTATGGGAGCACATTAAAAGTAACATAAATGAGCAGGAGCCTAGTGTTCTCCGCTGGCTGTGCCATAAGTGCTTGTGAAGTATTTGCAAAGTGCATGATAGTAATGCTCTGAGTTTTTTATAATTTTAAATTTCTTTTTGAGAAGTGTTTTGTACATTTTTTTTCAATAAGTGCCAAATTTGTCAGTATTGCATGTAAATAATTGTGTTCTTTTATTGTAGTATAGATTCTATTTACAAAATGTTTGTTTATAAAGTTTTATGGATTTTTACAGTGAAGTGTTTACAGTTGTTTAATAAAGAACTGTATGTATATTTTGTATAGGTTCCTTTTTGTGAATCCTTTAGGAAATGAATCTTGAACTGTTTATACTACAGGCTGAAAACCTCCAAGCCCGACTTAGAGACTTAGTGCTAAGTTTTGTAATTGCTGAGAGGTCTCAGAGTGGGTTCCATTCCTAACAAGCACGGGTAATAAAGCTTAACAATCTTTTCATATCCCCAAGCATGAACACAGGAGCATGTTAAGAAAATCTTTACTTCTTCCAAGTGGAGGAATTTACATACTTTGAATTAGAACACACACAATTAAAGATCAAATTTTTCCTGGAAAATTATGTCCCCACAGGTGGATTAGAGGTGTTTTTCTTTGCCTCTATTGCCCTTGAGAAACTTCAGTAATGAATGGTACAGATTTCCAAATGTATATAAAGTATTTTTGTTGTGTGTTATGCCGTACACTTTAAAAATATAGTTTATAATTAATTCTACACCAGTACTTGGAAACATTTTCTTTAAACACCCCACACTGACTTCATTCAACACTGCTATAAATAGGTAGTAAGATCTTTGAGATCTATTGTAAGAATTAATCCCAAGCTAAAAGATTTCTTACATTGGGGAAAGGAGTATATCCTCATGTGGACCCACTTTCCACATTTTTCAGGAAAACCATAAAACTAGCTATATAATCAGACTACTAATATGAATTAGTAATTCATTATGACATCTCTGCAACAATTTAGAAGCAGTAAGCCCAAATAGTTATCAATGCCCTGTTGATTGTCTCATCAGAAAATGTATGCATGATAGATTTTCTAGGACAAAATAGGCCAAGATTAATGTATACAATTTCTAATGTTAACATGTGCTGGTACACAAGGTAGGACAGTTAACAGCTCCTGTCCTTAAAAGAAAGAGCTGGTGACTCATGGGAGAGAAGCTACTCTAACAGGGAGGCCTAACAGCTCTCTGGTGAATGTGTTTTCTTTATTGTTATCAGAATTGTGCTGATTACAGTGGACTCTCATGACTAGACAAGCAGTAAATAGCAGCCAGCTACACTTTTACACCATGGGTTTCACACAAAGCAGATAAAGAAAAAACAGAATGCCTAATTTTCTATTTTAAAAAATTCCTAAGGACACATGGCAGAATAATGCAAAAAAAAAAAAAAAATGACCATGGGAAGGAGATGCATAAATAAAGTGTTTCTTACATCAAAAAAGTCAAGAATCACAAAATCTGCAGAAGCTTGGTTAATCAAATACTGCAGTACTGATTTAATCAGTATAAAATTGGAAGAGCTTTAATTTTAGATCTGTAATAAAAATCCAAATTCGGGGAAGGGCAGACTTTAAAACAGCAGCCAGTAAAGAGAGGTTGGGAAGGAGCGGGCAAGTGGACAGGCACATTGGAACTGTGGGGACATGTATTCAACCACTGTCAAACCAGTGTAAGTTTCTTGGTTTCTCATGGAAAACATTTTATACATCTATTTTTTTCCTTCCATTCTTAAGTGCATCAGTGTCTGTATATGTCCATTCCATTTTTTAATCTTGTTTTTTCTTGCACTACTCCAATTCTTGCCCCATGTGGAAAAACTAGATGATTTCAAAGACTTTCTTCAGCTCCACAATAAGCTGCCAGTCGCTCTTCTGCATCTCGTCTCTGAACCAGTCTTTGAGGGCGTCGATGGACTGCCTGCTGATCTGCAGGGGCGAGGCACAAACAGGGCAGATGGAACAAAGTGTAACCAAGTGCCAGAAAAGCAGGTGGCCCCACAGTGTGTCACCAACTGTTGATCATTACAGAGAATGTAAGGCAGTGCTGCTGTCCTTTGACCACAGCTGCTGGACAAGAACAGCAGAAGGAGACCTAGAGGTCCTGGCAGGCACTGGCTCTGAGGAGCACCTGCCACTCCATAGATCAAACCTGATGAACCCAGTCCTATCAGAATGACTAAGTGAAGGTAATGAGCACAGCCGGCACCCCCTTTATTCAAAGGTGCAAGGTACCACTCTTGGTGGACAGACTTACCTTACTGACGAGAATGTCTGTAGCCTCAAAATGTCTTCCGTACATTTTGGGAGATTCACCAGGGATAGGTTCTATTTTGACACAGACTTCTTGTCCCTTTTTTGCAACATCTACTTGTTTATGGTTTATTTCAATACTTGTTACTATTCCAATGTCAACAAACTGTAAAAATAAGAACAAACCACAATGTAAGAGAGGAGGAATCCTGCCAGCCACAGGCTCCCTAGAGCTGGAGAGTTGAGGAAAAAAGATGGTTTGTGAGCCAAAGAGCCAGTTTCAAAGCCTTAGCTCTGTGACCCTCCACGACCACTGTGTCTCCACAGTGGAATTTCCTCACTGTATTCTAGGGATAACACCACCACACATTCTGCGTTTCATGAGATGGCTGTTCAAGGGGTGCTTTGGGAAAGGAAGTGTTGTCAATCCAGTGTAGTTTTCTATTTCTGTCCCACCCTTCACAGGACAGGTGCCATAAAAAAGAAACAGCAGGCACACATGTTCTGAATCAAGAATGATCTGGGAGTGGTTGGTGTGGTGAGGAAGAGGGTGAGGAACAGGGGATGAAGAAAGAGGCAGTCAAGGCCTTGTAGGTCCTGGTAAGAACCTTGCATTTAATTCTGAGCATGAGACTTATGGGCAGCCTATTCGCAGTTATAGTTTGGGCCTGGAGGAGCACCCTTTGCTGTTGCCTTGGGAAGAGATATAGGAGATTGAGAGTGAAAAGAGTTTGACCAAAGTCATACAGAAGATAATTACTGCAAGTAAATGCCCTAGCTCAGTCCACTGAAATGGTATAGAAACATTGACTCTTTAAGTACCACTGCCCACTGAAGGAATCAGGTCTGGGGCAGGAAAAGTGCTAGGGGCACCTCACTGCACTGGAAAGGAACACGTTCCAAGTGCATGTGGCTCCCACTGACCAAACTGGATAGTTCAGCTATCATAAAGTATTAGTAATTACATCACATTTTAAAAAATCGAACTGAGTATACAGATACTTAATGAAAAGGTCAGGGGGACAAAGGTAATAAGCTTGTGGGATACAGGTTGATAAACAGGAGATTCATAGGGACTCAAAGAATCCCCTAGATCAACTTAGTAACACAGGGGGGAAAGACTGGTCTCTAACAGAGATGCAGAGCTGACAGCACACCTTTCCCATAAATCAAAGCATCAGTGACAATGAGATGGCCTGTGTGAAATGCATGAGGCACACAGGAGCTCTTCTACTTAGCCATGAAGAAATAAATCCAAGCTGAGAAATACCTGTGAAACAATGGTCTGGACTCTTCAGAAAAGGATGGGACTGTTCCTGGTTGAGACCAAAACACATCACAGCCAAAGGCAGTGCAACTGGAAGGGATTCTGGTCAGCAGGGATTCCACCTGGACGACCTGGCTGACCAGGTCAGCAGGTGGAATTATTAAAGACACTTTTGGGACAGTTTGTGAAATGTGAATGGGGACTGTAAAATGTGATTTTCATTAACTGAAGGACTGGTATCAGGTGCTATAATAATCAAGACTAATTAAAGAATGCTGACATTTAGCAAGACTGAGGTATAAATTACCTAAGGTGACAGACAAGTTCTGCTTGGTTTAATTTTTTTTTTTTTTTTTTTTTTTTTTGGCTTTGAGAGCACATTGTTTTTAAAGTACAACTGGCACTTACATTTTTGCTAGGGACACACATGGGGGTCCCTTGTTTCACCTGACCTGCTTCCACAGTCACACCAATTACTATTGGGTCTCGAGAATTGAAAATATACTGTGGGAGGATTTTCATCTTGCAGGGAAATACTGCTATGTGCCTAAAAGGGGAGAAAACAAAAATAAGCTTACAAAATCACTTAAACTAAAAAAACAAGCACAGATTAACATAAGGCTTCTTCCAACAGGTTTTTACTTATCTCAGCAGTCCCACTGCATTTGCCCGCAGTGGTGAGTGCTATAGGCCATGGATTCTCTCATCCTCTCCCCTCCCTGTCCATCTGGGTGCACTCCAAGTCTCACAGAGGCTGCATTGCAGGAGCATTTGGTGCCCAGACTGAAGGACTTGAACCCTGGAGCTTAGGAACTTAGAACCTCGGTGGGACCAACTTTCAGGTGTTGGCACATGCCACGTGGTTGTCCATTCTGGGGACCACACAGGCATTGAACCACATCCTTCTTTTCGCAATCATGTTCCCAGATGAGTTGATCCAAAAGCCCACTATTTCCCTGCTTATCAATCACATGGTTAAAGTGTTTTCATAGCTTCTAGCAGTCTTCTAAATAAAATTTAAGTCTTCTCATTTAAGGTTTCACAATCTTAAAGTAAGCATGCCTCAATCTAAACCCTAAAACTTAGCAGTCAGTTACTCTTTAGAATATACCTCAGATTGAGCCACCACTGCTATGGTTACTCTGCATGGAGCCATTCACTGTCAGGCCTGAACTATGGGAAACCCCTGACATTCCCTTGTCACTGACCAGAATCCTTCCCAAGGCTACTGGGCCCTACTGACTGAGTCATCTACCACTTTTCCCTAAGGGTCAGTGTATGAGGACTGCCTCCCAGGGCTGTCCTGCCTTGACACTCCCATGTCTGGGTGGTGGCTCACTTTGTTCCCTTCACATCTCAGTGATCAGTTGCCTCCCCAAACCACACCACTAACTACACAGCTCTGCTCTCCTCTCCTCCTCATCTACGTCCGTCCTTGCTTTGTATTACTTAACCCCACTTCTCATGTGTTCACTGTTTTTCTCCCCTGAATCCTCTAGCACCTATGAGTGCCACTTACACTGGGCACTATGTAATCTGCAGCAGGAATGAGCTTTACTCCCATGGAAGCCTTGCCTTGTTTCATTTCCTAGATTCCCACACTCTAATTTTGTTACCTCCAAACTCCCCCAAAGTAGCAACTACTCACCTATGAATGAGACCTAGTTCTGCCAAACTGAAAATGGAAAACAAAAACAAAACCAGAAAGGCCACAGAATGAATTTGTCCCCACACTGCTGGAAGGTCTCAGGTGGACAAGACATGTAACATACCACCTCAGGGAACTGCCTCTGACACATGAGCACACTGCACACTTCCGCTGTCTACACACCTGTCTGGTATTTTGTAATTCTCCAATTATCAACTTCACTGTCAAAGACCCAAAGTAAAATCACCAACTTACTTAAACTCTTCTTGTTTCTGTTTCTTGTAATCTTGTCTGTACTTTGTAAAGGCATCAAATAAATGATAAATAATTTCTGCACTAAAAATTCTAACTCCTAAACTATCAGCCATTTCTTGTGCATCCCGTTCGATTCTCACATCAAAGGCCAAAATGACTGCATACCTGAAAAGTCAGAACACATCAGAGATCATCAATGAAAAACAGAGTACATCATGAAGGAGAGTTAAAATAGGTGGCTATATGAAAGCTTTCATAGCAGGAGAGAGATTACTTACTGAGGATCATGTTCCAACATCACTGAAGCCTTCATGACGTCCTTTTTATGGACTGGACCGATGTTAATTCCTGCATACTGTAAACAAGGAGTTTGTGAGACCAGCCACATGAGTCAGGTGACAGAAGTGGCCCCACAAACCATGACCACCACTGACTGTGGAGTTGGGTTTGGTTACTTACGGGCACTTCTGAGGTTCTTAGGAATTCCAGTAGAGCTTCCAAAGAGCCCAGAGTAGACGCCTGGACATAGACTCCTTTTTCTTCTAATTTGATAGCATTTAGTGTCTGCTTTAACTCATGAATTAATTCATCCTTAAAAAGAGATTGTATTTGACATGGTTATAAATAAATACAACTCTTATCAGCAGCCTAGAGTTAAACTGTTTCTCTTTTTCATTAAATATTCATATGAAATAAAAAACCAAGGCTTATTACAAAGAGCAAAGCACAGCAAAACCTGAGCTCAAGAGGAGGGGGATTTGGGGGTCATAACTGATCTGTCCTATTTCACCTTTGTCTGTCTGAAGTTTACTAACACTGAAATTCTGCCACACTTGGCAAATAAGGTAGATGGGTGAGTGGAATGAAATAATAAGAATCTTTTAAAAGTTAAAAGTGAGACATAAATGCTATGTGTTTGGCCCCAACAGCTCTGCCTAAAGGTCTTAAGCTTGAAATACCCTAATCTCAGCAGCCTTTTCCTCTGTCATTGCTTCTCTGAAGATGGACTCTGAATAAGTAAAGCAAACATGGTGATCCCAGTAAGATGCATATGTCCACACCACATCTGGGACTGACCAAAGCGGGGCACCTGCCCTGTTTTCACTGGCCCTAGGTGGCTGATTCCCAGTCCTGGGACCTGGTGCTCCCTGAAGAATGACCGGCTGTCCCAGCACACTAGATGAGCCATGGGCTGAGAACAGTGGATCTTCTCTATGGCTCAAAATCTGCTTTTGTGAAACTGCTGGACTTGTGAGCCATCTGCTCCTCCAGACAGACACAGAGGCTTTAAAATGACTCCCAGTACCTAGTTCTGTCTATACACTCAGGTATCTAAAGTAAAACATAATTTCTAGATTTTTACTTAAATAGAATATGTATTTTAGAATTGTATTATACATAAGTAATACTTATGCCAATTCATGTGATTATACAAACTGGAGTAATTTTAATTTTTTAAAAACTGAAGTAACTTTAAAAGCATAAACTGTTTGCTAAGAGGCAACCAGACAAGGCTTCACAAGACAAAGCTCCCATTTTCTTCATCACTCCTAGCATGTGCCACACTGACACACTACAGAATTCAAATAGCTATAGTGGAAAAACAAATAACTTACTTTAAGCACCGGAATTTCATCTTCCTTATAAGCTACCAGGAGGGGTAAACCAGCCAATGTTTTCTCCAGGTCTTTTCCAAGAATCTTTACCCCCTGAGCTGCTTCTACTTCTTTATGCTTTTCATACTGGTTCTAGAGAGAGCAAAACATTTGTTACCACATTTACTTGAAAAGTATTAAGCACTAGGAGATGATGTAAGAGAGTATTTTCATGACCTTGGGGTGAAGATTTCTTAAACTTGACTCAAAAAGCAATAAACACAAAATAAAAGTATGATAAAACCAGCATTAAACTTAAGTACTTCTGAATACTGAACTTAAAGCCAAGATGGAAGCACACATAGATACATTTCACCTCCTCACACAACCAAAAGGAATTAACAACCAATCTAAAAACAAAACCAACCACAACTGCTGGGAAATCGAATTGTATGAGTCTGACAAACAAGGAGTTAAGAAACATTCATCCGACTAGGAGGAGGGGCAGAGGTGGGCAGCCGGGGGAAAAGAACGCATGGGGAGCCAGCAGCTGGTGGACCTAGCAGACCCACATTGGTGTGTGGATAAAACCGGGAGGAACAAATGGGGAGGGGAGAGGGCAATCCCAGCCCATGACAGACCATGCATCCCAGGGTTCCAGCTCCAGGTAAATAAAGCCTCATAACCTCTGGCTGTAAAAATCTGGGGTCAGGGGCGGGTTGTGGCAGTGGAAGAAACTGCCAGACTCCCTCAGGGTAGTCTGTTGGAGGGGCCCACAGGGTCCTAATAACATAAACAAGTCCACCCACCCAGGAATCAGCATCAGGGCAGCAACGGGAAGGGCACCAGTCACCTTCAGGAAGAGGAGGAAGTGACTGAAAGTGGGGTGAGAGCCAAGCAAGCAGCATTGTTTCCTCTCTGATCCATCCTCATAACCTCTAGCTGTAAAAACCTGTGGAAGCTGTGGCGGTGGAAGAAGGTGCTGGTCTCTCAGGAGAGTCCATGTGAGGGGTCCATGGGGTCCTAGAATATACACAAGCCCACCCACTCCAAGAATGGGCACCAGGGAAGCAACTGGAAGGGCATCAGTCATTGGCGAAAAGTGGACAAAGTGACTGTAATTGGGGTGAAATCCAGACAAGTGGCATTGTTCCTTCTCTGACCCCTCCCCCACATACGGCTGCCACAACACAGCATGACCCACCCAGGTGAATACCTAAGGCCCCACCCCTTACAACTTAACAGCTGCACTGACAAATTGAGGAGACAAATATGGCCCAAATGGAAGAACAGAGCAAAACTCCAGAAAAAACTAAGAAGTGAGGAGATAGACAACCTATCAGATGCAGAGTTTAAAACACTGGTAATCAGGATGCTCACAGAAATGGCTGAGTACAGACACACAATAGAGGAAACAGTGAAAGTTATGAAAAATGAAATAAAGGAAAATGTACAGGTACCCAACAGTGAAGGGAAGGAAGCTGGCACTCAGATCATCAATTTGGAACAAAAGGAAGAACTAAACATTCAACTGGAACAGAAACAAGAAACAAAAAAATGAGGAGAGGCTTGGGAACCTTTCGGACAACTTTAAATGTACCAATTCTGAATCATAGGGGTGTTAGAAGGAGAAGAGGAAGAGCAAGAAATTGAAAGCTTATTTGAAAAAATAATGAAAAACTTCCCTAATTTGGCAAAGGAAATAGATATACAGTCCACGAAGTTCAGAGTCCCAAACAAGTTGGACCCAAAGAGGGCCACATCAAGACACACCATAATTAAAATGACAAGAGTTAAAGATAGAATCTTAAAAGCAGCAAAAGAAAAGCAAAGAGTTATCTATAATCAGCTGATTTCTCAAAAGATACCTTACAGGCAAGAAGGGACTAAAAAGAAATATTCAAAGTCATGAAAAGCAAGGATCTACAACCTAGATTATCCAGTAAAGCTATCATTTAGAATGGAAGGGCAGATAAAGGTAAAGGGGTTCATTACCAAGCCCTTATTATATGAAATGTTAAAGGGACTTATCTAAGAAAAAGATAAAAACTATGAACAGTAAAATGACAACAAACTCATAACCATCAACAAATGATCCTTAAAAAAAAAAATAAGTGAACTAGACTAGGAACAGAATCACAGAAGTGAAGATCACTTGGAGGATTATCAGCAGGGAGGAGGAAGGGGGAGAATGGGGAAGAAAGTATAGAGAATAAGAAGCATAAATGGTAGATACAAAACAGGGGGAGATTAAGGGCAGTACCGGAAATGGAGAAGCCGAAGAACTTATATGTACGACTCATGAACAAGAACTAAGGGGTGGGGGACTGATCAAGGGAATGGGGACGTGGTGGTGGGGGAAAAGGGCAAAAGGGAGAAAAAAATGGGACAATGGTAATAGTATAATCAACAAAATATACTTAAAAAATCATGTATTTGTTTCTCAAAGTACCAAAGAAAAAGTAAAAACAAAAATTTATAAAATAGGAGAAAATGATGAAATACATACTGACCAATAACAGATTAGTATCCTGACGATGTAAACAACTCATAAATCTGTGCTAAAGATAGCCAATGCCAGGGCTCAATGGGCATTTCACAAAGAAATTTAAATGGCTGATAAAATAATGGCCAACCATATTTCAATTGGGCAAGTGCCAAATGAAACAACGAGTTACACAACCACCAGAATGGGAAAATCCTAAAAATCTGACAACATCCCCAGAGCTGGAAGAAAATGTGAAATAATGGAAATGCTAAGATGCTGCAGTAGTAAGTACACCATACCACACTCACTGTGAACAGTGTGGCTTTCCCTAGTGGAACTGGAGCTAAGCCTAAGTAATGACTCCAGCAATTCACTCCTATATACATACACCCTGGAGAAACTTGAGCGACTGCACCAGCAGATAAAACAACATTTACAGCAAAGGCAAAGTTGGCAATAAAAACTTAAAACTGGAGCTGACCTACACTTTCCATTAACAGAACACATAAACGAAAATATACTCACGCATTGGAACACTACATGACAATGAAAAAAAGCTATATATAGATGCAACAACATGAATAAATCTTAACATTATTTTCTGACTAAAAGAAGCAGGATACAAACGAACAACAAGAATGACACTTCATATAAAGTCCATGGATGTACACAAGCCCATGTAGTTTTTAGGGGTGCACACTCAGGTATGAAAACTATGAAAAAAAACAGGGATATCAGTTACTATCACAAAATGGAAGCATGGTTAACTTTTGGGGTGTGAGAGAGCTGAGACCAGGAAGAGGCACACAGAAGGCTTCTGGGGTGTCAGCAGTGCTCTCATCCTTGATCTGGCTGTTTGCTTACTAAAAATATTACACTTTTCTCCAATGTTCTGTGTACATCTTCGTATGAATGTTTTATTTGGCAATAAAAAATATTAACAAAAAATTACTTAGTAGTGTAAAACAACACGCTTTAAGTTTTACGAAAAGCTTAGTTGGTAAGTAAGTAGTTTCACACATTGCCAAGGCCATGTATGGTCCCTCCTCTATGAAGACATCCAAATTAAAATGAGGAGTGAGAGGTGTGTTTGTAGTAAGCCAAGCAGGTCTCAAAGTGAGGAAGTGACCTCAGCAGAATTTCTGAACACTGCAAGTCCCCACATGTTACCACTTACCACCTTGGGCTTACCTTCACTCGTAACTCCTTCATAGGTGGAGGTAATAGGAGGCCTCGGATCTGAGTTACAATAGGCCCTTCTACTCCAGGAACAATAATTGTATCTCCTTCCTTCAAACGCCCATTGATCAATATTACATCTATAGTGGTGCCCATTCCTGGGAGAGCCTTAACCTAAGAGACATTATTGCAAAAGCTGTGAAATACATGCAACAATGCACCATGTGTTCATTAAATCTAAAAGCAGTAAACATCCCCACCCAAGAACACTGTTTTTTTAAAAAAGGCAATAAACTGAAAAGCTGACCATTACCTCCATCACCTGTGCTCTGAGCTCTTCACAGTGTGCAAGTCTCTTGCTCAACATGGTCTGAGTTAGCTCGACGAGAAGGCAGATGAGACTGCCCATCCCATCACCAGTATGTGCAGAGGTAGGTACCAAGGACACAAAAGTGCGGGGGTCTTTATTTTCATAAAATAAAGCCGCATTCAAACCCTGAAGATATAAAAAGCACAAACATTCCACAAGACCAAACTGTGGAAGGCAGCATCCAGAACAGCAATGACTGACTACAAGCTAGACAAGCAAATGGCTAGTCACTCTGGAACTCCTCAGAAACACGCAAGAAAAGATCGTCTATATCCTGAAGGCATTAATTATGTTAACAGAAAAGTAGTGTCTTCCCAAGTTAACTCGTTTTTTCCAAATTTAAACATTCAAACTATAAAGAGATCTTTGAAATATTACCTGAATAAGGGAAAATAATGAAAAACATGAATTGACATTAATAGGGGAACAGAGCCAACACTAGTGAAAGTGTAACTTTATTATAAAGACAATGTAATGAAAGAAAAACTTTTCAATAATACAGGCTCTTCATAAAGAAGGGACAGCTTTCTTACCTGCTGTGCAAATTCCACTATAATAGCCTTTGCTCGCTCCTCAAATTCATCTTTTGTATTCTTTTTCTGCTTCTTTAAAGTGGCAGCCACATCAGAGTCGGGACTTTTTTTCCAATCGTACAGCCTATCAATCTGGAAAAGTTTTTTCATAAAAAAACATCTCTAAAGCATTCATAACATTGAGGAATTTATTAAGAACAAAATTTCCAGAAAATTGGCCAAAAAGTCCGTTTAGCTTTTTCCATAAAAGACACATTTTTCATTTTCACCAATAACTTAATTTATTTAGATATTCTGAGTATGTCAGCTATCTCCCACACAGTATAATGCTGAATCTTCTCAATTAAAGTAAGTCCATTGCTGTTAACTTCAACTGGTCTACCCAACCGTGCAGCATTGTCCAGCAAGAAATTTTGCGAATCACTTCTGATCCACCTGGTCAGTCACAGCACGTTCTCCACACACCGCACACGTCTGTGTTTTACCTTTCTTGAATAGTAAAGCATAATATGCTGAAAATACTGCTTATCTTCTTCCATCTTCAATGTTAAAATGGCTAAAAAAAAACTCACCAATTTCGGTAAGTTAGTTTTTTAATGCATGATGATATGCCAGCTGCCACAATATAATCTAACAATTGCTTTGAATGAAGTTAAAGGAAAATAAGAGCTACTAGAGCCATGTTATGGGGAAAAAAAAAAAAACTTTTTGGCCAACCCATTATCTTTTTTTCCTTTGGTTGCTTTTAAGACTTTTTAAAGGGTTCCATCAATGAGATTATGTAACGGTTTTATGTTTACTTTGATATTTTTTAAATTTGGGGATTTCTAATCAAGTTTTTGAATATTCTTGGTCATTATCTGCTCATTTATTTTTTTGCTCTCTTTTCTACTTTTCTTTTAATTGTTTGACAGAATTCTAGGATTTTCCTAGAACCTGAGTTACTTCTCTTAATATTGTCCCATAAGTGACTTTTAAGTTTCTTTTCTCCTTTCATCCTTTTTTTCTCCACATGCTTCAGTTCTGGCCAACCCAATACATCACATACAGGAGAACAAAGAATGACTACAGATAAAGCTAAAAAGCAAGATGATAATGTAAAAATATCTTTTAAACCTAGAATTCTACATTATATGAAAATATTCAGAAAAATATTTTGATCTAAATGATAATAATAACATAACCTGTCTATGCACTACTCTTTAGTACTAAGCATGCCTTTAAATCACAGGTGGCCAACACAAGGCCCGCAGACCAAATCCAGCCCTCCACTGTGTTTTACCTGGGTCTGGCACCTTGTTTCTACCAGGTGGTAGCACTGAGCTCTCACTTAACTATTATGGAGTAGTTACATCTATACAGTCCTAAAATTACATTCAGCCCTTTGAAGGCAACTGCAAGGCTGATGTAGCCGCCAGTGAAAATGAGTTTGACACTCCTGCTTTAAAGGCTTATTATATTAGGGATAAAAATATGAAATCAATGATCTAAAAGTTCTACCTTAAGAAACTGGAAAAAGAAAAACTGAAAACAAAGAAAGTAAAAAGAAGGATATAACACTGGATATCAATCACCAATAATAATAAAGAATAAAGAATATCAATAAAATAAAAAACTGGTTCTCTGAAATACTAATTTCTCTACTTACAAAAGAAAAATGAAAAACCTAAATAACCTACACCCACTTAAGAAATTCCAAGCTGATGTAGACTCTACTGATGAATTCCATAAACCATTTAAAGAAGAAATAATATTTCTACATTACTCCTTTAGAAAATAGAGGAGGAAAGAAATACTTAACTCCTATTATGAGGCCATCATTACTCAGATATCAAAACCAGTAATAAGGTATATAAGAAAACTACATACCCAAATGTCTCATAAACACAAGAATCTGCAATAAAAATTAGCAAATCAAACCTAGCAACACACGAAAAAATATATCACGATCAAGTATACTAATCATGACCAAGGTTTATTCCAGTAGTGCAAGGTTGCTACCTTAACATTTAAAATATCAATAGTAGGCAGCAATCTGTGCTGGATAAAGCTGACATCCACATGCAAAGATACACAGACCTTACACCCCTCACAAAAATTAACTCAGAATGGATCACAGACCCAAATGTAAAATACAGAACTCAGAACTGATAAGCTCCAGTTTCATTAAAATTAAAAACTTCTGCTCTGTGAAAGAGTGAGTCAAGACAGTGAGTGAGATGACAAGCCACACATTGGGAGAAAATATTTGAAAAATACATATCTGATAAAGAACTAGTACCCAAAATATGTGAAGAACTCTTAAAACTCAACAAGCAAAGAATCCAACTTAAAAAATGAGAAAGAGCTTAACAGGCACCTCACCAAAGATATACACATGGCAAACAAGCACATTAAAAGATGTTTTACATCTTATGTTACCAGGGAAACACAAATTAAAACAATGAGATAACACTACACACTTATCAGAATAGCCAAAATCCAAAACACCAAACCAAATGCTGGTGAGGATGTGGAACAACATGATATCTCTTTCACAGATGGTGGGAACACAAAATGGTACAGCCACTTGGAAAGACAGTTTGGCAGTTTCTTAATAAAACTAAACACTCTTAACATAGGACCCTGTCATCACACTCCTTAGCAGAAGAGTTAAAAACTTACCACACAAAAACCTGCACACAATGTTTGTAACAGCTCTGCCAAAACCTGGAAACCACCCCCCAGTGGGTGAATGGTTAAATCATGGTACACCCAGACAATGGGGCATTATTCAGCACTAAAATGAAATGAGCTATCCAGCCATGAAAAGACAGAGATGAAACTTTAATGCATATTACTAAGTGAAAGAAGCCAACCAGAGAAGGCTACACACTGTGATTCTAACTATAAGACATTCTGGAAAAGGCAAAACTAGGTAGACAGCAAAATGATCTGTGGTTGCCAGGGAATGGGAGGAGGGGGAATAAACAGGTAGAGCACAGAGGAGATTTTAGGGAAGTGAAACTACTCTGTGTGATACTATAATGATGGACATATGTCATATACATTCGTCCAACACACAGAAGGTACAAGAGTGAACCCTATTGTAACCTATGGACTTTGGGGATAATGGTGTGCCAGGGTAGATTCATCAACTACACCAAGCATACCACTCTGGTGAGGGATATTGATAATGGGGAAGCCATACATGTCTGGAGGCAGAACTATATGGGAAATCTTTATACCTTGCCCTCAATTCTTGCTGTGAATCTTACACTGCTCTAAAAATCCCATTCTTTTTAAAAAATATATTTTATTGATTATGCTATTACAGTTGTCCCATTACCCTCCCTTCATTCCCCTCCATCCTGCAAACCCTCTCCCACTCACATTCCCCGCCTTAGTTCATGTCCCTGTGTCGTAAGTTCTTTAGCTTCTACATTTCCCATACTATTCTTACCCTCCCCCTGTCTACTTTCTACCTACCATCTATGCTACTTATTGTCTGTACCCTTTCCCCCTCTCCTCCTCCTACTCCCCTGTTGCTAACCCTCCATGTGATCTCCATTTCTGTGGTTCTGTTCCTGTTCTAGTTGTTTAAAAATCCCAGTCTTAATAATAAAAAGTAAAGCCAAAAAACTCAACAGTGACTCATGTTGTTACAGAAAAAAGGAGAAAAGCCACATGAACATCTCAAGATACAGAATAAGCATCTGACAAAAATCAACAACTATTCATGACTTAAAAGGTAAAAAACCACGCACACAACTTGCCCTGCCTTAATGGCTCAGTTGGTTGGAAGACCACTGCAACACCAAAAGGCTGTGGGTTCAATTCCTAGTCAGAGCACATACTAGAGGCAACTAATCAATGTTTCTCTCTCACGCTGGTGTTCTCTCTCTCCCTCTCTACCCCCCACCCATTCCTCTCTCTCTCAAATCGGTAAACATATCATCAGGTGACAATTAAAAATAATAATGAACACTCTAAAGCAACCCAGGAATAGAAGGAAAAATCCTCAACTTAGTAATAAAGTGCATTTACAAAAACTCCTACAGCTGACATTGAAAACTGAGCACTTTCCCCCTAAGAGCAGGAAGAGCAAGGATGTCCATCATTACTTCTGTTCAACATTGTTCTAGAAGGTCTAGTTAGTGCAGTAATAAAAAAAAAATTACAAAGCATACAGGTAAGGAAAAAAGTATAACAGCCTTTATTTGCATATAATGTAATCAATTACATAGAAAATCCCACATGATTTACAAAAGAAGCTAATAGATCTAATCAGTGAATTTAGTAAGGTCACAGATAAAAAGTCAATATATAAAAATCAACTGTATTTCTATATAAGAGTGCTAGCTAATCAGAAATCCAAATTTTTAACATGCTATTTAGAATAGCATCAAAACCATGAAATACTATGAATAAATTTAGAAAAGTATCTCCAGCACATGGACAATGGAACTATAAAATATTGCCAAAAAAAAATAAAGAAGATCTAAGTAAATGAAGAGATATCATATTCATTGATCAGAAGACTCAATCTTGTTAAAATGTCAATTCTCCCAGAATCTATTTACAGATTAAATAAAATCCCAATCAAAATCCCAGAAAGCTTTTTGTAGAAACTAAGAAGACGATTCTAAACTTTGGAAATTCAAGGACCCTAAGGTAACCAAAATAGTCTGAGAAGCAAAAAGTTAAAGAACTTACCACCACCTGCTGTTAAGATATTACTCTGAAACTGCAATAATTGAGGCAGGACAACAGTGGCATAAGCATGGACACATAGGTCAATAAACATACACATAGCTAATTTTCAACAAAGGTTCAAAAGCAATTAAATGAGGAAGTATAATTTTCCAACAAAGGGGTTTGTAATGGATAGTCATATGGAAAAAAGTAAACTTTGAACCTTACCTTATACGATGCACAAGAATTAACTAAAAACATTACATATCTAACGTTAGGTATCTAGAAATGCTAGGAAAAATTTTCACAAACTTGGGGCAGAGAAGACTATTTGTATAGAACACAAGAAACACAAACTATAAGAAAATTTCTCATAAGCCAGAATTTGTCTAAATTAGAAATCTCAGTTCTTCAAAACACATCATAAACGAAAAGCTGAATCTGCAACTACAAGTTTATCTGTAATACACATAAGACTTATAGAGACAAAATTCAACACCCAGACAACAGTTCGGTAAAAAACAAGCAAAGGATTTTAAAAAGATACTTCACAAAGTTAGAGAGATATATCAAATTAAGTACATAAAAAGATGTTTGATCCATTAAGTCATGATGGAAACGCAAATTAAGCCAAAATAATTTAGTACTATACATTTACTAGAATGGCTACAACTTAGGAAGAATGTGCAGCAACTGGAACTCTCACACAGCACAGGTTCAAACATAAAATGGGTGGTACACAATCCCTTTGGGAAAATGTGTCACTTTCTCCCAATGTTGAATATACACATACCATATGACCCAGCAATTCTATTCCTAAGTATTTCCTCAAAGTAATCAAAAACAAATGTCTACACAAAGACTTGTATACCCAGCTGCTTCATTAATAACCTAAAATTAGAAACAATCCTAATATCCTTCAACAGGTAAATGAAGTGTGGTATTATTCAGATAATGAAATATGCTCAGCAATAAAAAGGAAAAACCTATGATATATACAACATATGGGTAATTCTGTAACAATACGAGTAGTGAAACTGAAGAGATTACACACTGTGTAATTCCTTTAACATGAAATTATAAAACAGGCAAATCTAGTCTATAGCGACAGAAAGATCAGTTTCTGTTTGGGGTCGGAGAAGGGGGCAGACTATAAGAGAACATGAGGGAACATGCTGGGAAGACATGCTCTATGTTCTGAATGGTGGTGCTTATGTGCATGTACAAATTTGTCAAACTACATTAAACTTAGCATGAGTACATTCTTATATGAAAGTTATTCTGGGATACAGTCTTTTAATCACAAAAAAATTAAGAAGCATGTTTTCACAATTTAGTTTTTCAGAAGGAGAGCTTACCTTATTGAGTGCAACAACAAAGGGACATTTTTTGGATTTCAGAAGGTTGATAGATTCAATTGTCTGGGGCTCCAAACCATGCATAATATCAACAACTAAAATGGCAATATCACAAAGCGAGCTTCCTCTGTTTCTCAGATTACTGTTGAAAAGAAGGAAAAAGATGCATGAGTAGAAATCTTGAAATTAAGTTAAAGAAATTTAAAATTTTAATTTCTTTGTAAAACCTAAACAAAAAAAGAAAATGAAGTACATGCATTAACTTCAAACACCATTTATTAGCCGTTCACTTGCCACCAAATACTCTCTGACAGTGAACTGACATCAGCTGGAATTAGTTCTAGAAGTAACTCCTACATTTCTGCCAATTTTGACAACCAGCTTTTTTGAGCTGAGGAACATGACCAAGAGGCAACTGGACAAAATTCTATCTGTAATGGGTTTCACAGGAGACAGATCAGGTATATACTAAGATCTGTTCTTCCAAGTAGAAAAGACTTACCTCTATTAAAACCAAGTATCCAAATAAAACACTACTAAATCATTAAGGCACAGAGAAGGACTGCATTCATCACAGATAACCACAAATCTCAAATATTACCCAAAGATTAAGGACTAATCAGACCTCAATGACTGGACTTTCAAACTTCCTGGTTTCAAGCAGTTTGCTTGATGACAAAAGACTCAATTTGCTCTTACCTGAAAGACTCATGCCCAGGAGTATCAATAATCAGCATTCCTGGAATCCGTACGTTCTCTCTGTCGAACTAGAAAAGGTGAAAAGTGGAGCGCATAAGAGAGCCAGAACAATAAAAGCTTCTTTACAAAACAATTATTCTGTCATGAAAACGCTAAACTATCACCCTCCCCTTTTCTAAATGAACTATTTTGAAAACAGTCAACCAGCAAAGCACAACAGTTCACATTTTCATTAATATCAAAAGGAATTTTGCAGAAAAAACTGAAATAAGAAAATAATTACTGTTGTTAAAGTCATAAAACCATGGTGTAGTCTACATTTGAGCAGAGCATCAGTAATAAATGACAGAGTGGTCAGCTGAGTATGACTATAAAAAGCTGACAAGAAGAGGTTCTTGAAATATGGAAAATTTCTCTGGTCCAATTTTATAAACAATTCTAAACTCTGAAAAATATCCCAAGTAAGTTTTAAAGAAAATTTACCACATCAACCCAAATAGCAAAGAATAAATCATATTCTGCTTTATTCAAATCACATTATAAACATCTGATTTTCTGGATAAAAGTACATAAATGAACAAAAACATTACAACAGGCCTGATAGGGACATTGTCCTCGAAGACAATGCTAAAGAGTAGCACTAACCAACAAATCTCTCTCACACACACTCTCACACACACACCATTTTTTACTTTACTTATTTGTATTTTTTGACAATCTTCAAACGATTTTTTCCAAAATCCTACCTCCCACTCTAGTTAAAAATTACTCAAATTTGCATCCTAGTGATCCTAAATCAGTATTCACTGAGTACCATAATTATTTCCACTTCAGTGTCTGGAATACAAACCCTTATAATAGTCATATAAAGAATACCCAAAGAACTTTAACTTTAATACAGGTCTAATAAAAATCAAGCTCTTTAGCCCTAGCTGGCGTGGCTGAGTGGATTGAGTGCCAGCCTACAAATCAAAGGGTCGCTGGTTGAATTTCCAGTCAGGGCATATGCCTGGGTTGCAGGCCAGGTCCCCAGTAAGGGATGCATGAGAGGCAACCACACATTACTGGTTCTCTTTCTCTCTTTCTCCCTCTGTGCCCCTCTCTCTAAAAATAAAAAACAGGTAAATAAAAAAATCATGCTCCTTTACTATGTTCTAAAATAACACCAGATTTCAAATACATTTAACAGCTTATTCCACCAGTGAAATAAACTCCCCAATGACACAGACATAACAGGTAAAACACAACCAGAATAAATTTTAAATTAGAAACTTGAAAAACTGCAACTCAAGAAAACTGTCTTAAAGATTTTAAATTACATCCTTAAATGGAAGGCCACTAAACTGGAAAACTGACCCAGAAAAACCAATATCAACATGAAACAAGACTGTATTACTTTTAAGACGATGGAAACCTACTTGTGATCAAACCTGAAAGGCAATATACTCTATGTGAGAAGAAACTGAAGTAATTTAAGATACTTATGGAAATAAAATGTGAATCAAGCATTTTATATATAGTCAACTGACTTTCTAGGATGAAGGCCACAAGGAGCTCTTCAATATTCAAAAAACTCAAGGAATATCATTGCCATTATTTCTTCCCTAGGAATAGACCAGTGAACAAGCTTCATAAAACACAAGCACACAAAACAAAAACTGGAGAGACAGGCTCACAGATCTTTTCTACATATAGAAGTAAGACTAACAGGGACAAAGGGAGATACTAGCACATAATAATATATGTTATGTGTGATCTGCTGTGACAGGAGAACTGGGGAATTTTTTGCAAGGCCCAGTTCCAGGTCCAGACCATGTTATACATAAGAGAAGCCTAGAACATCCTGTTGTACCAAACAGCCTGGATGCAACAAAAGACCAGTAAGACTACCAGAACTCCCCCATCAGAAAAGACTGAGGAGTCAACCACCGGCGGGGGGGGGGGGGGGGGGGGGAGATAAGACTATCTCAGTATAATATAACTAAAATAGATTAAAACCCAGTAAATACATTTCTTTTTTTTTTTTTTAATTTTTTTTATTTTAATGATTGTTTAAGTACATTTTTCTCCCCTTTACTCCCAATCAAGCCCACCCACCCTAAAACCCAGTAAATACATTTCAATTCAAGAGTTTATAATACAAGAAACCAAGCTAAATTGGCCACTATCTTAGAGTCTGGTAAATAAAGATAAAAGATCAGATGTTTATTCTGCCTTTCCCATACACAGTAACAAAACTACCGAGTAACAAAACAGATTAGTTTCTCTACAAAAGTAATCCAATAAATAAAGATGGATAAGGGGACTGGAATATCAACATTTTGCAACCACTAACACAATAAAAGGTAGAGATTACTTCGTACATTGTTCCTGGGTGGAAGAAGGCTTTGATTAGACAGGGGCAGAGACTGCTTCTGAGGAAATTGGCAGGGTTCCATCCCTTAATGTGGGTGACACAAAGGGTGTCTGCATTAATCATAATGATTCATGAAGCTTTACATTAATCTTACGTGATTTTCTTTGTGTTACAGTTAGCATAAATGGAATATCTCTAGAACACAGAAAATTAGATAAAAATACATATAATTAACCTGATAGGAGGAAAAAGGAGTGAAGGAGGGAACTCAATTTTAAAACATGGAGATCTATGGAAAAGTGTTAAAACATGGAGGAGAAGAATACACTCTAACTTCAGAAGACTGATGGCCTCCTGGCACAAGAGGGAAGAAAATGCATTATGAAGGGTCCTATAATATCTAATGCTTCATTGCTTAAAGAAAGATCTGAAGCAAAATAGGGCAAAATGGCATATATGTTAATTATGAATACTGAACATATATGTCTATTATACTATTCTGTTCTTTTTTCTATGTTTAAAATAGTTTATATCTTTTTTAAAAGATTTTATTTATTTATTTTTTAGAGAGAGGGAAGGGAAAAAGAGAGGGAGAGAAACATCAGTGTGTGGTTGCCTCTCATGTGCCTCCCCACTGGAGACCTGGCCTGCAACCTAGGCATGTGCCCTGAGTGGGTATCAAACCAGTGACCCATTGGTTCACAGCCTGTGCTCAATCCACTGAGCTACATCAGCCAGGGCTATGTCTATTTTTAAGATACTAAAACACATGAAATACAGTATACTTACATTTTTAATCATCTTAGTCTGTTCATTAATAGCTTCAAGGGGAACATTGGTGGCACCAATTTGCTGTGTGATACCACCTGCTTCACCATCTTGTACATGCGTGTGACGGAGCTGGGATAAGACAGCAGATTGTGACTTGTATTTCAAAATGCAAAAAGCAGCAAAAGTAGTACGAAAGTAATAACTTATTTACTGTAAAGAGAATTGCATGTACATGCTATAGTTTGTATTAGCCTTTTATAAGGTATCGTTTAAAAAGTTACATCAATGCATAGCAGTATTTTCTTACCTTATCTAGAATTTTTGTTTTCCCTGTGTCCACATGTCCAAGTACACATATAACAGGAGCTCTTAGCTTTTCTGCATTTACATTTTTACTATGTTCAAGTCGCCGTTTCTAGGAAGAAAAAAATCTCAAATGTTATTTCAAACCCTATCATTATTTTTCTTTAAATTATTTTGCCTTGGCAAGAGAATACTACATCATCTTTGTTGATTTAACTACACTTTTACATTGTACAATGTGAGCTTTACAATCTAATTCCCTTCACAGAACCTTTGCACAAGGAGAAACCTGGTTAGAGTAGTTTTCAGAGTAGCACTGTTAATGCGACTAAGAATCCTGTGAAGCACTGGCTCAAACTTTGGAACCCTGCTGTTCATGGCTAATTTAATTAAACAGAATGAACAGAAAAGCAATTGATCCTTCTGTCACATTTACTGTACAGTACAACCTCTAACTTATGTGGGGGTTATACAAAAAGAGATATACTCTTTCGTTCAAAATATTTCATTAGAACTTCAGAGTTGTAAAACATTTTAAGGCAATTTATTTCAAAATTTTGTCTAGTACACAAACACTTATGAAACCTTTCAATTAAGAGAAAGTTTACTTAAGCCTCAGCCTAAGACATCCAATGGCATTTCCTACCTTCCTAATGTACCACCAAGCATGAAAAAGTTTGTATTAAACCATAATGCATTCTCTGTAGCATTTACCTAAGCACTTTAACTTTCTCAGAAAGAAACAAAAACACATGCCAGTAGTTCTTCTTTCAAATGACACCTTTCACGCAAAGGTGGCACTCAAATAAGCCTTTTATCCAAACTCTGAAGTACTATCAATTACAACACTATTTTACAACTAAAAACCATTTTCATAGAAACTCTTTATTTTTATTTGTACCACTTGACACTGGATCTTTTTGTAGAAAGTGGAATAAAGCTTTAAAATGTTAAAGTGAGATGCAAATATTTACTAGCAAAGAGCAGCACACAAGACCTTCATAGTATGTATGACTGGAATGTGAACATTATAACCTTAGGATAGGATACGGTTGGAAACTGCCTTCCCTCCCATACTTGGTCAAGTGTTAAAATTTTCTGAAAGGCAATACAGTATATATTTTAACTCAAATTCTGTTTCTAAGCAATGACAGGACAAGGAGATAAAGATGCATGTATACAATAGTGTTTGTTCACTGCAATATTGTTTATAACAGTGAAAATTAGTAACCACTTAATCTTCTTTGGTGGGGAATTTCTCAATGAGTATTCCCAAAACTCCAGACTGATGACACTTATGTGGTTGCATATAATCACGTAGGTAGAGACGCTATACACAATGGAGCTACTTAAGAAGTCTGGAGTGTATTTCAGAAAATAATATGTAGCAAGTTTTGAGAATCATGAAACTTGTTATGGACTGAAATCTATCTCTCCCAATTCATACGATGAAACCCCAACCCCCAAATGTGACTATATTTGGACAGAGGGCCTCAAAGGATGTAATTAAGGTTAAATGAGGTCCTAAGGGTGAGCCCTAATTGATAGGTCTGGTATCCTTACAAGAAAAATAAAAAATCAAGGCCAAGTTGAAGACTCAGTGAGAAAGCAGCCATCTGCAAGCCAGGAAGAGAGCCATCACCAGAAAACAAAACTGCTGGCAGTTTAATCTTGAACTTCTGGCCTCAAGAACTGTCAGAAAATAATTTCTGTTGTTTAAGCCACCCAACCTATAGTATTTTGTTATGGTACTCCAAGCAAATCAATATAAAGTTAAAAGAAAATCTTCCTATGAAATGGAATACAGTTGTGGCTGTTAAGGTGTTGTTGAGACTTCTCTAATGATAAAATAAGGAGCTCAGCAAATCCTCTTCCTAAAAAGGAAAAACTGGACAAGAGTCAAATCAACCACTTAAAGCCTCTAGAAATTGGCCCAAGGCATAACAAATGGAGAAACATTTAACCCAAGAAAGTCAACTGACCATCAGTAAAAGCTAGGAAGCCTGTGCAGGTTTAATCTGGAATTGCACCATCACACTCCCACTGCTCCATGGGATAGAAGCAGTATGAAAAGGAAGACAGTGCCTTAGAGCACTGTCAAAAACCAGAGTGATCTCAATGGCAAACAAAGAAATGAGGCTAAAATCACAGCCAGACTAAGGTCCTAATACTAAGGGAGCAAGAGATAACCTGGATCATCAGTTAGAAATTTAACAAGGTCTTTTGACTAAGACGAACAAAGTAGGCAATACTAAGTTCCTACTTATTCTGGTGCTCTAGAAGGTTGTGCTCCCTTTGAAGGCTGTCAGAAGAGACCAGAGAGGTCCTTAGTGAATTACTTGTTCCCAGCTCAACGACAAGCCTTGTGAATGCATAGTGAAAACCAGGGTGGACTAGGAAACTGCCAGATCCACTGGCAAATGGTGGAAGCCTTCCTGTCTCAAAGTTAATAAGCACAATCAACCGACAAGTCATGTGGCTGACCACTAAAATAAGCCAACCTACTCATAAGACCTAAGCTTAAAAATAACAAGATTTTTAAAATTAACCAAAAAACTAAGAAGAAAGCAAAAAACTCCACAGAATTAGTCCACATGATTCACTAAGCCAATAAACAGAGCTAAAACCACATTTCCAGGGAACCAATAGAATTCAGATTTGCTGTAATATATTGCTGTAATATATTCTCTGAGATGTCCACGTGTCAAAAAATATTTATAAGACATACAAAGAAACAGGAAAAAGTGACTATATATAAATATATAAAAAATATATAAAAACACAGGAGAAAAATGGTCAACAGAATCTGGGTCTCTATTTTGGACTTAGTGGACAAAGACTTGAAAGCAGCTATTATAAATATGTTAAAATAACTAAAGGGAACCACATTTAAAGAAAATAAATGACATATCAAAAGAGTGTATCAATAAGTAGAAATAAATTATTATAAAAAACATGAAAATCCAGGAATTTAAAAATTTACCAGAAGGGCTCAACAGTAGATATACACTAGTGGAAGAAAAGGAATCAAAGAACTTAAAGACAGATTAATAGAGATTTTGTAATCTGAATAACAGAAAGAAAACAAAATGGAAAAGTAAAACCCCTACACCCTCAACAGACCTGTGAATACCAATGTACATATAAAAGGAGTCCCAGAAGAAGAGAAAATGTCACTGAAAGTTCAGTGAACTCTACATGGATAATCACAAAGATATCCACACCAAGACACATCATAAATTGTTAAATGTCAAGGTCAAAAAGAAAATCTTGACAGCAAAAGAAAAATCACTCAATGTATATAAGGAAACTCAAATAAGATTAATAGCTTAATTTTCAGCAGAAGCAATAAAGGCCAGAAGGCAATGGAATGACATAGCAAATGGCTAAACAGAAATTTAAAAACAAAAAAACCCCTGTGAGGCAAGAATGCTGAATGCTGCAATATTCTCCTTAAAAATAAAAGTGAAATAAACAATTCCAAAATTTAAAAAGGCTGAGACTTCACTGATAGATCCGCATGATGAGAAATACCATAGGAAGTTCATCAGGCTGAAATGAAGTGACACCAGGTGATAAGCCAAAGCCACATGAAGAAATAAGGAGCAATGGCAAAGGTCACGATATATGCAAAAGACAGTAAACATGTACCTCTACTTATTTTCTTTGCTTAACTGATTTAAAAGATAACTTCACAAAATAATTTTAAGGTTGTATGGTTAAGCTTATTATATAAAAAGGTGTAATAAATCTTAAAAAGAGCCCCAAAGGCAAAGTAAGGGAGGGACTACAGCTTTACTATAGCAAAAAAAAAAAAAAAGCAGAAATAATCCATCTGAAGAAATGAGGAATACTAGATATATCAGTATTTATGTTAATATTAAAATGCTATAAATATATTTTCTCCTTTCTTCTCTTAATTCATTTAAAAGATGTAAGACCAAATATGACATTCATAACTTCCACTGTTTTACTGGGACTAGAACATTTATAAACACATATAACAATAACAGTGCAAAGGAAAGTGGACAGAATGAATGTATAGTAGAAGTCTGCATTTTACTACAGTTAAGCTACTAATAACCTAAAGTAGGAAAGATACATATTGTAATGCCTTGAGCAACCGCTAAGAAAATAACTTAACAAAAAAGGAGACAAAAGACATGAAATATGTAGAAAAACAAATGGCAAAAGGGGAGAAAAAAATCCAACCATATACATAATATTTTAAATGTGAATCAATTAAATACTCTTAAAGGCAGATTGTGTACCTGGGTAAAACAGCAAGATTCACCTACATGCTGCCATGGAGACACTTTAGATTCAAAGATACAAACAGACTGAAAATGGTTATGACTGAAAAAGACACAACATACATAAGACAGCTAGAGTGACTATGTTAACTCCAGACCAAAAAAAAATGTTAGTAAGGTATACAACTTAACGTAAGTTAGAAACTTCAATAACTCACTTTCAATAATAGAAAAACTATATATAAAGTAAGCAAGTATACAGAAAATGTGAACAACACTATCAACAAAATCGACCTAATTAAACGCCACACCCACCAACAACAGAATCCATATTTTGCCTTAGAGCACAGGAAACATTTTCCAGAAGAGACCATATGCTAAGGGATAAGACAACTTTTATTTTTAAATGGCAGAAATTATACAAAGTATGTTCTCTGACCACAACAGTCAGAATTTAGCATTAACAACAAAAGGAAATTAATGAAATCTACAAACATTTGTAAACTATGACAACACACTTCTAAACAACACACGGGTCAGGAGAGAAACAGTGCAGGACATTTGAACGAAGTGAAAACCACATACCAAAATTTATGGGATTTGTAATTTTAAATGCATATATAGTATTAGAAAAGAAAAAAGTCTCAAGTCAATAACTTATTGCCCTAAAAAAATTAGCCAATGAAGAAACTAAAAAAAAGGGAAGAAAATAATAACAGAATAAAAGAGATCAATTAAGAAGAAAACAGAAAAATGAAACCAAAAACTGGGTCTTGAGAAGATCAAAAAGATGGAAAAACTCTAGCTAGACTAAGTGGGGGCAGGGGGAAGAGGAGACACAATCACCAAAATCAGAATCAAAAGAGGAGGCACTACTATTGACTACAGACACTGACAGAACTGTAGGTGATACTATAATGAACAACTTTATGCTCACAACAGAAGTAAAACATAATAATTATGAGAAAGACAAAAATTATTGAGAACAAGATAAAAAAGATGAATAAGAAACTATATTGATTTTAAAATCTCTCCATAAAAAAAGCTTTATTAGTAACTTCTGTCAAACATTTAAAACAGTAAGTAATATAATCACAAACTCTTTCAGAAAATAAAGAGGGAACACTTCCCGACTAATCCTAAGAGGCTAATATGAAACTGACACCAAAGCCAGAAAAACACATTATATGACAAGAAAGCTACTGGTAAATATCACTCAAGGGTACAGATCACAAAATCCTCAACAAGATAATACAAACGAAATCAAGCAAAACACAAAGAGGAATATATACCATGATTGAGTGGAATTTGTTCCAGAAATGCAAGTTTGGTTTTACTTTTGAATACCAATTAATGTAATACAGCATATATTAATACTAAAAAAGGAAAAAGAACCATTTCAATAGACATACAAAAAGCATCCATCATTTATTCATGACAGAAAACGTTAACAAACCAGAAAAAAAAAAAAAAAAGAATTTCCTCAAACTGATGAAAGGTAGCTATCAAAAACCTACCACTAACATAGTTAATGGTTAAAATCTGAATGCTTTTCTTCCCAAAGACTAGGAACAAGGCAAGTATGTCTGCTCTTAGCCACTTCCATTCGACAATGCATTGTTCTACCTAGGGAAATTAGGTAAGAAAAAGAAATAAGCAGCAATGAGACTAGAAGTGAAGAATTAAAATTATCCTTTGATAGATAACATGACTCTGAAAAAACAAAATTCTAAAGAATCTATGAGAAATTATTAGAATAAAAAATTCATTACAGTTGCAGGATACAAGATTAATCTATAAAAAATTATATTTATACTAACAATTAAAAATATTAAAAATAATGATTCTATTCATAATAGCATCAAAAACAAATACTTAGTAAAAATTTAAAAATAAGTTTAGCAAAGAAATTACAAATCTTGTTCTGTGAAAACTATAAAACACTGCTAAAAGAAATTTTAAAAGCTCTAAATAAATGAAAAGACAGCCGGTTTCCAAGGATTGGATGATTCAATATTATTAAGATGGTAATTCTCCCTAAAATTAATCTATAAATTCAATACAATGTCTAGCAAAATATAAGTTGGCTTTTTGCCAAAATTAACAAGCTGATATTAATATATTTATTTGAAAGAGCATGTGACCTAGAATAGCCAAAACAATCTTGAAAAGGAAGAACAGCACTGGAAGACTAACATTTCCCAATTTCAAAGTTTACTATAAAACTAAAATAACCAAGACAGTGTGGTACTCTCATAAGAACAGATAAAACACATGAATGAAACAGAACTAAAAGTCCAAAAATAAACCCTCTTATTTCCAATCAATTGCTCTATCAAAGATGCCATAGCAATTCAATGGGGAAAGGAGCCTTTTCCATCAGTGATGCTCGTTACATTCATAAAGAATGAGTTTAGTCCCTTACCTCACATCATAAAGATTATCTTAAATCATTGAGCTAAAAATATAAGAAACTAAAAGTATAAATTTTTTAGAAGAAAATAGAGCAAAATATTCATCACCTTGGGTTAGGCAAAGATTTCTTCAATACAACACTAGAAACATGCTTTATTAAAAAATTTTTTGATGAACTGGATGTTATGAAAATTTAAAAATTATGCATTTCACAAGAAACCATTCAAAAATGAAAAGGCTTTGGGCTAGGTGGAGGCCTAGTACAACTTTCTATGGTTGTCTGGAATCTGTGCTCATCTAACACCAGCTGCCTCCAACACGCTGTCAATGTTTGACCCCAATGTGATCAAAGTCATATACCTAAGGTGCATGGGTGGGGAAGTCAGTGCCATGTCTGCCCTGGCCCCCAAGATCGGCCCTCTAGGCCTGTCTCCAAAAAACGTTGGTGATGACATCACTAAAGGGACTGGGGATTGGAAGGGTCTAAGAACTACAGTGAAACGGAACAGACGGGCTCTCAAAAGAACCACCAAAAGACAGAAAGAAGCAAAAAAAGCATTAAACACAGTGGAAATATCACTTCTAATGAGATCATCAACACTGTCCGACAGATGTGGCACGAAGCTTTAGCTCTACAGATTTCTCTGAAACTACTAAAGAGATCCTAGGGACTGCTCAATCTGTGGGCTACAATGCTGATGGCTGCCACTCTTGTGACATCAATGAGTGGAATACCCAGCTAGTTAAGAACTACAAAGGAAAATATTTCAACTAAATATTATTCAACAACCAATGGGAAAAATATGAAAAAAAGCTTACAACTCAATAATAAAAAGTCAAATAACAAAATTTAAAAATACACAAAAATTTCAATTAATGTTTCATCAACAGTTATAGGAATGACCAAAGCACATGAAGAAATGCTCAACATTATGGAAATGCAATTTAAAACCACAAGTAAGACAAACTTGCAGTTTGTCTTAATACTAGATGCCCATTAAAATGGCTGTAAGTTAAAAGACAGTAACAAGTATTAGTGAGAATGTAGAGAAACTAGAACCCTCAACAGGTGGTAAGCTATAATTTTGTAGCCACAATGGAAAATACGTTGGCAGTTTCTGAAAAAGTTTAACACAATCTACCATACTATTCATCAATTTCACCCCTTAGGAATGTATCCAAAAGAAATAAAAACACATTCCATGCAAAAACTCATATGGAAATGTTTATAACAATACTATTCATAATAGCCAGAAAGTGGAAACAACTCAAATGTCATTTAACTGATGGTTAATAATAAAATATGGTATATTTATATAATAAAACACTATTTGGGGATAAAAAGTAACAAAATACTGACATAATTACCACATAAAGAAACAGAGTAAGTAAAACAACCCAGGCACAAAAGACCACATTTTATAGGAATGAATTTTTATGGAATTTCCAGAAAAGATAACTCTGTACAGACAAAGGAGATTAGTAGCTGCCTGGGGCTAGCAATGGGGAATGACTGTAAACTAGCACAAGGATTCCTTCCGGGTAATGAAAATACTCCAAAATTAAGGTGTGTTGATGGATGTACAACTGTAAATTTACAAAATGTCAATGAATTATATATACTTAAAACAGACGGATGGTATGTAAAGCTAATCTCAACGAAGCTGCTTAAAAATGTGTTGAGCTAAGAGGTCCATAGCATTTTATTATGTGGAAAAAAAAAGTCTCTTCAAATTTTATTATATAACTTTCAATTAAACATTTAAAAAAATTTGAATACACAGCACTACAAACAAGTCTGAGGAGTGAGATAACGGAGCAACTTTTACTTTTTGCTTTGTACACATTTTGTTTGTTTTTAAATCTTTGAACACACAACAAACTCTAACACAAGGGCACAGAGCAAGAAAGCTGGCTGGGTCGGTGCTATAGGAAGGAGCAGAGTCATAACCAGGGAAAGAGAGGGGAATGCTGCTCGGATCTAGTGAGTAGGTAGGACAGAGACATTGCTCAATATCCCAAAATAAAGAGGACAGCCCACAGAGCAAAGACATCTGTCAATAGTGCCAAGGTTAAGAAATCCCAATTTACAACAGTCCTTCTTACTCCTTTAGAAATTCAGAAAATGTGCCCCTATCCAGACATTATAGAAGGAAAAGGCAAACACTGATATTCAGGTATTAAAACAAAAAACTGAAAAATCAGAATTATGAAAAAATAAAAAGAAGCTAAAATAGTTTTTAGGTTTAAAATAGCTAACTTCCTCAAGCAAACTAGTTTTTAGTATATTATTTATGCTAAGCTGACATAATTTAAGAAAACTTTCTCTTGACATCACCTGAATAAAAAAATATAGTAAGTCTCCTAGGTATGTGCACTTCAATAAATAGAAGCTCATTAACCCACTAGATTTAAACAATTTAAGTGATCAGATGCCTTGTAGTGAGTAACTTAAATATGCAACGCAAACAACTAATATTTGTAAGTAGAGGGCATATGCTCAGAATACCCCTGCATACCTAGAAACCATCACTCAAAGAGCACGTTAACATTTGGAGAACACAAGAAAAACGTGACGAAACAGTCACCGTTCTCACTTAGGTTAAGGGAGTTAGGTCTTGGATTACAACAGTGTCAGACCTACTATGTCTCAACCTACAAAAACTGGACAAGATACTATTCTGAGACTATATTTTTAAAAGTGCTGTTATCATTAAAAACCTTTGTTGTAGAATATAGTTCTAGCACAGAGGACTGTCTAGGAAAGGAACAAAGAGAAAGGGAAAAAGAAATACCTCAATCCTCCGCTTTGCTTTGTCATAAGTTCGTTCTTCTTTAGTTCGATCATCATCAGAGTCATATTCAGATTCTGAGCTCATTTCTTTACTTGGCTTTTTATCTAATGTTTTCCCCGAATCTTTCTCATCTGACACCTTTTCTTCATCTTCTTCACCTTCACTGCCTTCACTTTCTCCTTCATCTTCCTCTTCTTCTTCACTTTCTTCTTCTTCCTCCTCCTCCTCCTCCTCTTCCTCATCTTCCTCTGGGTTTTCTTTTACTTCTATATGCACTGTGTTTCCTTCTTTCAGAAAAATAAGAGAATTTAAAATAAACAAAAATTTAAAATGAGGTTTCCATCAAGATAATAGAGACCTTGAAAACAAATAAGGCAACGTTGTTATCATTAATTCCCAATCAACCTTTTCATGTGTCATAAATGCAAAGTGTCTGTCTATATGCTACAAAGACAACTGCTATTTAACAGTGAAAATTTAATGCATAACCCATACATAAGCTAATAAAAAAGAAAAACATTACTAAGCCAGGATCTGAGAGAGGACAGAAACCCAGAGTGATAAACATAATGCTTAGTACTTCTTCCCCCTGGAAGTCACGTTCTGATTCTGGACGATGAAGCTAAAAGGCTGAGCAGTACTTTCACTAGCCCCTCAGTCATTAAGGGGCATTGCGAGGTCAAGCCTACCAAGCATTCAGGGGAAGAAGGTGAAGAGACATTGGATAATACCCTTACTATGAGGTGGTACCCTGAAGAACTGCATCCTAGCAGTAAGAATGAACAGGAAGTAAACAGAATCTCTGCCATTCTTAGCAGAACACATCTCAATTCTCTGAATTCTAAATTTTGAATAAGATGATTCTATATTGCTAGTTCACTCCTGGTGGATGTACACAGAAATTCTTTCGGGGAAAAGTAAATACCATCCTTGACCACAAGTTATTTCTACAGTTTTACAAGTATAATATCTAGCATAATATACAAAAATCACAAAGTACATGAGAAAACAATGCACATGAAGAAAGAAAGCATTATAGATACCCACAGGGTTTTCACTGAAATTATAAAACTAAAATTTAAAAATGACTATGTTTCCAATATCCAAAGAGCAAAAGATGAGATTGAAATTTTAAGAAAGTAAATAAAAACCATTAAATAGTTAAAGGGAAATTCTAAAACTGAAAAATACAGGAAAGAAAAAATAGCCTAAGGAGAAAATTAATGAACCAGAAGACAGATCAGAAGAAACCATCTAGAATGAACCATGGAGGCTCAATAAGGTAGAAAATACAGAAAAGAGGAAAAAAATGCAATGCAATGATATAGTAAGAAGGTCTATCTAGGCATAACCAGAATCCCTGGGGGGAAATAATGGCTCATAACATTGCAAAAATTTTAAAAACATAAAACCAAACATCCATAAAACTCTACAGGTAGATAAATAAAAAGAAATCAACCCTAGCCACATCATAATCGAACCACTGAAAATCAAAAGCACATAAAAATTTTAATCTCATACCCAAATTCTCAACAGAAATAATGAAAGCCAAGACTAGATATTATATATATTTTTGAAGTGCTAAATAAATAAAATTTCAGCAAAAAATTCCTCACTCAGTAAATATACCCTTCAAGAATATGGATGAGAAAAAGATATTTTTAGAAAAGCAGAAATGGAATGTCTCACTAACAGATTCATACTAAAGGAAAGTCTAAAAGTTCTTCAGGGAGGAAGAAATGGTAACAAATGGAAGGTCAGAGATGCAGGAAGAAATTAAGCACACACAAAAAAGCTAAGACTATAGGTAAATTTAAAGACTATAAAAATAATGAGCTATTATGGGGTTTCAAAACAGAAAATTAAAATAAATGAGACCAATAAAGTATAAACCGAGAACTCGGTAAATATTATTCACATATTCAATCATCTTTGCATTGTCTGGGAAGATGGTTACATTTTAAGAATGACAGTTCAAAGATCCATGTTAAAAGTCTCTAACCCTAAAAAGTAAGTGGAAAAGTACATAAATTCTAAGCTCATGGAAGGAGGGAAAATGTTAATAGTAAAAATCAAACAATCCAAAACATGGTTAAAGAGATGAGAAAAAGAAACAAATATAAAGGACTTAATAAGATAATAAATATAAAACCAATATATTCCATTAAGTACATCAAATGTTAAGGGTAATGGGCTAAGTGCACTATGTAAAATATAAAGACCAACAAACTAAATGAAAAATCTCAACTATATGCTATTTAGGATACAGAAGGAATAATAAAGATAGAAAAAGAGCATAAAAATCAAAGCTGTGTAGCTATATTAATATCAGATCAAGCAGACTTTTAAGGCAAAGGGGATTGCTAAAAATAAGTATAAACTAAATACAATATAAATAAATATCAATGATAAGTCAATTCATCAGAGAAATGTAAGACTGTATTCACTTAATATATGGCACCAAAATATATAAAGCAAAGGCTGACAGAACTCAGACAATCTACAATCACGATGGGAGTTGCTTTTTGTTTTTTAATTTTATTGATTTGAGAGAGAGGCGTGGGGGGAGGGAGGAAGAGAGAAACACTGATCTGTTGTTCCACTTATTTATACATTCATTGGTTGATTCTTGTGTTTGCCTTGACTGGGAATCACCCGCAACCTTAGCCTATCAGGGCAACCTCTAACCAACTAAGCTACCCAGCCAGGGTATGGTGGGAGATTTTAATACACCACTTAAGTAAAAAAAAACTCAGAACATGAAAGACTTAAAACAAAATTATCAGCAAACTTAACCAAACATAGCCAACAAGGCACCCAACTACTACAGAATGTAAACCCTTTCCAATCACATACAAAACATTTAAAATGATCAACTATTTGCTGGGTTGTACGTCTCAGCACACTGCAATGGCTAGAGCCATGTATGTTAGAAAGTCCACACTTATGTAAATTAAGAAATACACTTTTAAGTAAATAATAGGTGAAATTAGTATATATCAAAATGTAAATTTAAAAAAATCAACATAATAAGATCAGAACTTATAGAATTTGGTTAATATTCTTAAAAATTTGTAATTTTAAAAATATGTAGGTATTGGGAGGAAAAGACTGAAAAACCAAAGAGACAAATATCTATCTCAAAAGGTTAGGGAAAAAGTCAGCAAATTAAATTTAAAAAAAGATGATTTTAGTAATAAAAGGACATAATGTAATTACAGACACTTTTTATTCACAGTGATTAGAAACTATGTTGTTATCTGTATTGTCTTTTATTAGATTTTAAGTTGAAGGGGCTTTTTGTAGGCTAGCTTTGATAATGTAACCCCATTTAGTCTGAAAAAATGTACTCTAAATGCCAGGCACCTATTTTACAAATAACCTTCTAAAAAATGACTTATTCATGAAATGGGATCCACATGAGGATTTAGGAAACATGACAATGGAGAAAGCAAAACTGTTCTTTCCCTAGGAATGCTCATATGACAGTCATAATTAGGAGACTGATTATCCTTTAAAAACCTCTAACAATCACTGGATTTATCAAGAGGTGTTTATATGCGCTATTCACCTTTTTCTCTCTCCTCATCACTGACCATAGCTTCCCAGTCATCCAATCCATCATCCTCAGTATCTTCTTCCTCTTCTGTAAATAAGAGTTTTCATTAAAGACATAGAAAATAGTGGAAAATTACACTGACATAAAAAATAAATGTTTTAATTATGTAAAAAATAAAATTTCATTATCTTTGGAACTACTTTTCAATGTAGCAAGGACATTATAATTTACTATTACTAAATGCTTCACAATTTCCCAGTATTTTTGAATACAGGTTGAGGCAAAGAAGATTTATAGTTGTTTGTATGGGAAATAATACAAAAATTAATAATACAAGAATAAACTGTTTTTTTTAAATTGATTTGAGAGACAGAGAAGAGAAAAACATCAATTTGTTGTTTCACTTAATTTATGCATTTGTTGGTTGACCCTGTATATACCCTGACCAGGGATCGAACCCACAACCTTGATGTATTAGGATGATGCTCAAAATCAACTGAGCGATCCAGCCAGGGCAAAAATAAACTCTGTGTTTCACATACTCGTAACTATAAAACTACTTTTGCCCCACCCTATATACTAGGGCACATGTTCACACTTGGTTCTTAAATACATATGAAATTTCACATATGTATCTTCTTTTTGACCTTTGGACTTACCTTTACACACACAAGAATTCATTGATACATACAAATGCTATATAAATTACATAGTTGGAAGTACAAAGCTACATCTTTACTCCAGTTGAAAATAAGAACAGATGTGCTTACACCCCCAAAATAGTCAGAAAACTATTACTATTCATTTATTTACTTTTAGAAAGAGGGGAAAGAAGGGAGAAAGGGAGAGAAACATTATTGTGCGATATACATCAATCAGTTGCCTCTTGCATGCCCCTGACCCACAACCCAGGCATGTGCCCTGACTGAGAACTGAACCAGCGAACTTGAGGTTTGCAGGCCGGCAGTCAGCCCACCGATCCACAGCAGCCAAGACAGAAAACTATGATTTTTAATGTTAAAAACTTAACACAGTCCTTAGTAATAACAACTCTCCATTAAATGAAATCCAATCAAGCACAACTATTCTCAAAAGATGAGGGCGCAGGTGGTATTTGCTCCCCTCTAATAATCAGCATTTGCCAACAAGTTCGGATAAGCCATCTTGAGAAGGAAGAAATGAGTTAGGATCATTATCCAAAATATCCTTCCACTTTGGCAATTCTTTCTACTGCTACACATACCACCTAAAGTAGTGGACGGTTATTAAACATATCAACCTAAATTTCTCTAATTTCATTATGCTAGCTAAGGTATATCCAGACAAATGATCCTTTTCACATTGAGAATGGGGATGGGGGATAGGAAAGGAACTACCAGTATCTTTCACCAATGTGGGTTAGTCTTGACATCCTCTAATGTTTTCATTCCCACACCTGTCTTTGAACACTTGAGAGTCTCTTGATTTTACCAAACACGTGACTCTATCAGTATCTAGTTTAATAAATTAGAACAATGTTTATCTTAAAAAAAAAAAAAGAAAGAAAGAAAGCCAGATTTCCAGCCTAAAAACACAAGGAACTGAATAAACTGAATTGATTTACTATAAGGCTGACTTCTAAGAAAGTTTTAAAAATGCCCATCTTTATGATTCAAAATTCTAATTAAAAATGCTTCCAATTTTCTCTGGAAGCATTAAATAGAGAACTCCAGGTCTTCTTGGCACCATGTATGATTTCTGACCCATCAATATGTAACAGAGAAAATCCAGAAACCTTTATCCCCTCTACAAAAATTTTACTGGCTCTTCTGAAAACAACAAAATTGATTCTAATCTCACTTCTACACTTTTCCAAAGTGAAAATGAATAAAGATGATTTAGAAAGAACTGGAAAAAAAGAAGGCCATCCTGCTAGATATTTAGTTTCCTCAAACTAATAACTAATTGACATACCCACGCTACTTAATAGGAATTTATTAGTCAATGCTACTGACCTGCTTCAACAGGAGGTGGTGACTCTTCTTTTTCTGGTATTCCTTGTTCCACAACTTCTACAGCAGCACTTAATTCTATTGGCTCAGACACTGAGTAAAGGGCGGAAACCTAGTTAATACTTTTTCAGCGTATAATTTCTGTTAGGATACTCTGTTAAGCATGGAATAAAAACCAATAGTGTAAACCTAAATTCTTTACATTTAAGTACTATAAAAATGTTTAAGTATTAGTTGTGTATTATACAGAAAACAGCAGTTTTCCTTACTGCTCAAGAAATAGAATGCAAAATTACAGAAGATTGAGAAAACAAACAAAAAGAAAATGATAGTTATGCTTTCAGTTAAGGATAGTTATTCACAGGGTAAGATCACGGTTTTTCAAACAAAAGTACTTTTTCATCACCCTGTCATCTAAATCAGTTGAGAATAACAGTAATCAAAAAAAAAAAAGAAAGGAAAAAGGCATAGAAAATAAATTTTAATATGCAATTCTATTTGTTAATTTATTTTTAAAAGATATACTGTTTTAAAGGTGTGGGCAAAGGCAAATAAAAATGTTTCTAAACCACAGACTATTTTGTATACAAACCTTCTTTATTTTCTAGCTGCTGCGGAGTCTTTTTCCTCTTTTTGTCTTCATAAATTGGCCTTTTCTTTGGCAAAGAGTCTTTTGATGGCACTTCAACACCTGAGGGGTAACAATGGAAAACTTCAGGTCTATCTACTACTTGTATGTCACCTAAGAAATACTACTTAAACAGATTAACATTTTATTTACTTCAGAGATACCCTAAAATAGAAAATATAACATACATGGAAAAACCTGTTTTGTTTATTTATTTAAATCCTCACTGGATATGTTTACTGATTTTACAGAGAGGAGAGAGACAGGGAGAGACAGACAGACACAACAATCAGTTGCCTCTCTCATGCACCCCAACTGGGAACTGGACCCACAACTTGTGTATGTGCCCTGACCAAAAGCTGAACCCTCAACACTCTGGTGTACAGGATGATGCCCCAATCAACTGAGCATCTGGCCAGGGCACCTGTTTTTCATATAAGGTATTCTAGATTTTATATACATTAAAATTCCATTATTTTAGGGTCCAGTTCTATGAGTTTTGACAAATGCACAGTTGTGCAACTATCATCACAATGAAAATGCAGAACAATTCCATCACCTTGTGCGGATCTACATGGTAAAATCCTGTTCATATTCTTAGCTGCTGGCAATATTGACCTGTTCTCCATCCCCAAATATGTGCTCCAAATGTCAAAGAAATGAACCTTACAGTCTGGCTGCTGTCATCTTAAGGGATTGGATGGTCATCCTCTTTGTTGTATGAAACACCACTTCATTTCTTTTTACTGCTGCATAGCATTCCATTGTACTGATGATGGACCAGAGTTCCTTTACTCAGTAGACAGTTAAAGGATATTTGAGTTGTTTCTAGTTTTTGACATTTATACATAAAGCTAATATGAATATTTGTATGTAGGTTTTTTTCTGGGGTAGGAACATTTTTCTGGGGTAACTATTTTGGAGTTGGGAACATGGGACATTAGGTAAATATGTACTTAATTTCCTAAGAAACTGTTTACTGTTCTCCAAAGTGGCTTTACAATTTTGCATTCCCACCAGTAATGTGTGAAGAGTTTCAATTGTTCTACATTCTTGCCAGCATTTGGTTAAAAGATGTTTTGATTATTTTTTTAATCTATGTATTCTAATAAATGTACACTGATATCTCATTGTAGTCTTAATTTGACAGACAACATTCACAAAACTTTTATTACAGTATGCTGTTACAATTTTTCTATTTTATTACTTATTGTTGTTAATCTCTTGCTATGCCTAATTTATAAATTAATCATAGGTATGCATATGTAGGGAAAAACACAGTATACGTAGGTTTTGGTGCTCTCTGTGGTTTCAGGGATCTGCTGGGGGTTTGGAATGTATCCCCCACAGTCAAAGGGGGACTACATGGAACAGACAGGACTACAGGTTATGTATTTCTTCGTGAGTTTTGGTAGTCTGCATCTAGTAAGGAATGTTACTATTTTACCGAAGCTTTCATTTACCACCTTTTTAATACCTGTAAGTATCTATAATGATGATATCCCTTCCCACCATTTCACTCCTGATTACCAATAATTTGTCTTAACTTTTCTTTTTTTAGTCATTCTAAGGTTTATCAATTTTATTTTTTTTCCCACAAATTGGGTTTTGGCTTCATTGATTTTCATTTTTTGTTTTTTATTACATTACTTTCTGCATTTTATTTCTCTCTGCCTACTTTGTTTTTCTATTTTTTGGTTTTGAAGGATGGGAAACTTAAGACTACTGATCAGCAACTGTTCATTTTCTAAAACAAGCATTTAAGGCCATAAATTTCCCTCTAAACACTGCTTCAACCACCTCTCCAAAATTTTGTTGGGCTGTATCTTAATTTTTTTTAAACGATACTTTGCAATTTTCGATGGGATTTCTTGACTCATGGGTTAATAAGTAAGTTGGTTAATTTTCAAGTATTTATGGACTTTTCTAGGTAGATTTCTATCATTTTTTTTCTAGTTTAATTGTTTTGAAGCAAAAAAACTTCTGTGATTTAATTATTTGAAAAGCTTTAAAGTTTGCTTTATGGCCCAAGAAATAGTCTCTTGGTGAATGTTTGATGTAAACTTGTAGTTAGCTGTATACACATATAAGATTGTTACATCTTTTTAGTAAATTCAATTTTTTTTATCCTTACCCAAGGATATGTTCATTAATTTTACAGAGAAAGGAAGGGAGAATGACACGGCAAGACAGAAATATCGATATGAGAGAGAAACATTCATTGGTTGTCTCCTGAACATATTGTGACTGGGGATCGAACCCACAACTCAGTTATGTGCCCTGACCAGGGATTGAATCTGCAACCTTTTGATGTACAGGATAATACTCCAACCATCTGAGTCACCTGGACAGGGCTAGTAAATTCAATTTTCATCATTATGTGACATATTTCTTTATTCTTGGTAATTTTCTTTGTCCTGAAGTGTACTTCAGGTTAATAATATAACAACTCCAGCTTTCTTTTATGCTTTTATCCTTCCAATCTATCACTATCTGTATATTTAAAGTGGATTGCCTACAGATAGCACACAGATGGCTCCTGTTTTTCCAACAATATCTTTTAATTGTTGTTTAGACTATTCATAAATTAACCTAATTATTAATATACTTGTTTTTTAGGCCTATTGTTATATTATTTGATTTCTGTTGGTTCCCTTTGTTCCAATCCTTCCCCCCCCCCCCCCGCTTTCTTTTGGATTATTTGAATGTTTTTTAGACTTTTCACTTTATCTTTTGGGCTTCATCTTACATAGTGGCTGCTGTAGAAATGAGAATATTTGTAACTCACTTTCCACAGTATACTACAGTGAATATTTTACCTGGTACATGAGCCATTCAGATGTAAATCTGGGGTAGTTTTGGTCTCATGTTTTTTCAGGGTTTGTTCCAAGTACACACTTAGAACAAGACAAGCACTTATGTCAGTTCATATGAAAGAACTGCAGGATCCTCTTCCTCCATTTCTCTCCTTTCTACAATATCCCCTATCCTCTCCCAGGAGTCCCTTCATCTGGTTCCTCTGACCAAAGAGATGAGATCCACTTAAAATTTTACATTTTATGTTGTGAACTTCCATGTACGTGGAGCTGTCATTCGGCCACAAGAGCAAAAGAAGAGAAAAAAAATAATGGGGAGTCCCCTCAAACACTTCAGACATCGCAGACTCCTTTCCCTGTCTCCTCTGGCTAAAGAAACATAACAAAGTAGTGTACCGCTCAAAGGAAAAGAGAGAAGGGGACCAGGGGAGGAAAAGGAAAAGAAAGGCAAGACTACTCAACAATGTATTCAATTCTAAGTGAACAAGGCAATCTAAAATTTTTACAGCTGAAAAAAATAAAAATTGTGGAGTTTTGTTTTTTACCCATAATCCCAAAAGGTCCACAAAACCTCCACTATTACTTATTCCATAAATGTTGAACTATAAACAAAAAGTACAAAAGCCAAAAGGAGGCCACAGGTGAAAGAAGAAAATCATTAACCTATCCTTTTCCTTTCAGAATAAGTGGCTCTAGTAATCTGATCAGAATAGCAGAATATAAGGAGGTTCTAATTTAACACCTACTCTTCCAAACATTAATGCAAAATTAAACATCATTTATGTGCCATCTGATCGTAATTATGATTACTAAGCCATATGTGGCTTTAACTCTCAAATTTAAGGACTAATGTGAAAAGAGACAAGACAAATAAATAGCATCAAGATAACCTGCTGCACTAGTCAGAGTCATATGCTCACTGACCTCTATTCAACAAAAGATTCTGAACTTTGAGAGTAAAACATGACACTCACAAATAAAATGTTTCATCTGTAAAACTCACAAATAAAATGAAAACAAGTTTAAAGTGTGTGGTGAGTAGAATAGTACCTCCTCCACCACCAAAAATCCCCATGTCCTAATCCCTAGAATATGTGAATATGATTACTAACATGGCAAAAAGGGTATGAGTAAGGTTAAGGACACTGACATGGAAAAGATTATCATGGATAATTATCCAAATGAGCTGCATAGTCACAAGTCCCTAAAAGTGAAGATGCTTTCACTGAGGCACAGGCTGAGGTAAAATGAATCCATGACTATAAAAGAACAGTCAGAGTAATATAACACTAGTGGCTTTAAAGATGGAGGAAGGGGGTTATGAGCCAAGGAATACATGTGGGGCATCCTTTAGAAAGCATGGAAATGGAGCCCTGACCAGCGTGGCTCAGTGGGTCAGAATGTTGTCCCGTACACCCATTCCTAGGTTGTGAGTTCGGTCCTTGGTCAGGGAGTGTATGGCAGGCAACCAATCAATGTTTCTCACATCGATATCTGTCTGTCTGTCTTGTCTCTCTACCTTCCTCTCTCTCTAAAACTCAATGAACATGTCCTTGAATGAGAATTTTTAAAAAAAATAAAATAAAAACAAGGAAATGGATTCTCCCCAGAAATTCCAGAAAGAAATGAAGTTCTGCCAACACCTTACCCATTGAGACCCATGTCAGAGACTTCTGATCTACAGAACTGTTAAGATAATAAATTTGTGTTAAGTCACTACGTTTGTATTTGTTACAGCAGAAATAGAAACTACATATAACAGAAGTTTTCATTAGCACTACAAGATGAAGTTAGTAAATCAACCTTCAACCATGGCTAGCATGATAGCTGGTTAAAAGCAAATAAAAGTTAAGATTAAGTAAAAAGTGACTTATCCAAAATGAATAAGTATGTCAGCAATTTGTTTTTATTTGAATTCATGGTTATTGTCCACTTTGAAATTCATGGTTATTATCCACTTTGAACATCTGTTTTGTTTTTTTTTTTAAAGATTTTATTTATTTATTTTTAGAGAGGGAAGGGAGGGGGAGAGAGAGAGAGAGAAACATCAATGTGCGGTTGCTGGGAGACATGGCCTGCAACCTAGGCATGTGCCCTGACTGGGAATCGAACCTGCGATGCCTGGTTCGCAGCCCGCGCTCAATCCACTGAGCTACACCAGCCAGGGCTGAACATCTGTTTTTATATTTTCTAATTATAATATTAGAACAAATAGTCAAAAATAAGACACAGCAGGGCATATATTAAATCTTATTTGCAAGTAACATTATTGAGCCTTAGGAAACTATGTCTTCATCAGTCAACAGTGAATCCCAGAAGCAGCAAAGAGCTTCAAATGGCATGGTTCTCTAATGTAACTCTTCCTTTCCATTCCTGTAACAAACTCATAAGAGAGGTTCCGCATCACCTCTTGGGTTACTAACACAGTCTTGCACTAAGAGCAGAAACTGCACAAGACAACAGAAAAATTGTTTATTGTGGGGTTTTAAATGAAGTTTTTAAAAAAAGGAAAATCACTTAAAATGTTCTTGACTTTGAAGTATGAATGTATATGTTATGTATTTATGCACATATGTAAATACTGAGACTGGTTAGAATTGTAAAGCCAGAGCCATCAATCACTCTGACAAGACAACTATATTAAACCAAATAACAGGATAAAACCACCTGAGACTGTGCAAACGATCAGGTTGACCAGGGTTTTTCTACCCAGCAGCATATACCTAGTATGTGAAAGGATGGACCTGGGGGGAAACTGTGAGCTGGATAACCTCAAGGGTAGTCTCATCAACGCCCCAGACTTAACTGACTGTTGCTCTGGATAGGAATTCTTTAGTAAACTGTTGTATTTGTAAGCAAAACCAAGACTTATGAGTGTTCAGACATTCCATTCATCTTGCAAACCAAGGCACTACAATAAAGTTCTTGCAGAAGCTCTTCACCTGAAGTTAATGCCAAATTATTTAAAAATTACTTGCTATATGCCTAGTAGTTACAGACTACAAAACAGATTGAAAAGGTAACGTGGTATACATTTCAGAGTAATTACCTGAAAATATCTGTATAAGGACACATTTTGGGATCCAAAATTCAGTTTTATAGTATTCTATATAGTATTCTAATAAATACAGTATCTAATCTTTACCTAACAAAGTAATTTTGAAAGATATAGGAAAACATAACAGAACACTGTAGTGGACAACAGAGGGCCTTTAATGTCAAGCTAAGGAGTTAGGACTTTTTTATTAATACACAATAGGAAACCAGTCACAGGGCAAATATGGGGCAACACTATGAAGAATAACAAAAGAGTCAAGGGTCAGAGATACCACTTGAGAGACCATCTCTCCAAGTCTGTCCTAAAGACTGATGCTAAATCCATCCTTTTAAATTGTAATTTTCATCTAATCTAGTAAGTGCAAGTCAAACTACTCCATTAAGTAGCATTTCTGAGACAGGCAAACTACTCCCCACACGATCCCATTCTAATTTCTTCAGGAATGCTTTTTGTCTTTTGAATCTGATATTTGGGTGCTGGTAGTATTCAAATTTGTTCACTAATTTCATTTTTTATATCCCCAATTAAGAATAAAGTTTTCTGAAATCCAAGTACTGTGTTTCTCTAAATGTGCTGCTCCCGGCTGAACATATAATGCAGAATGAAGAGGTAGTTACTCAGATCAGTTTAAATCTCAGCTCTAGGACCTTGGGCAAGCTGTTTAAGCTCTGAGTCTCCATTTCTTCATCTACATGATGGAATGAAAACATCTGATTTTTAGGAGGAAAGAGACAATGTCAAAGGTTTATTATAGCATTAGTTGCATGCTAAATATGTAATAAATGCTAGCTATTACTGTAATTATAACATAGCACCAACATTACAATAATATAAAAATCTGTGGAATGTAGGGACAGGAAATTAAGGAAGGTCCCAATATATTCTTTTCAATGAAGTAGTCACTATTTTAAATCATCTCACCTGTTAAGAACATAATTATATATTCAGATTGTGGCCTCTAAACTAAAAGGAACCAAGGCTCCTTGGGTGAACAGTTGATTCCAGGTCTAGAGGAGAAAACATGCAAGATGAACCTGAGATATCTCATTCTGTTAGAAAGCAAGAAAAAGATGAAAGAATACTGTAGACAAGTGAAAAAGTCACGGGGGAAAAAAAAGTCACAGGGACAAGCCTGAATGGCCCCCTGCTGGCCAAAGATGGTATAATCTTAGTATAAAAATTGACTATGAGATGAAAACACATCAATTTTATATACATCCACAATAACCTTTTAGATGTTACTGGGACATCAATTTATTATTTTGAAAATTAATAAAGGGAAAGAATTAAGTGTCTATCCTGACTTTCCTGCATGAAATTATATTTCAGGGGAAAATTTTTTTTTAGAGAAAAATTTTAGCTAATAAATGCAGATGGAATGAGAAAAATTTTAGCTAATAAATGCAGATGGAATGATTAGTATCATAATTCTGCAATTCCTAATGAAATACTGAATATAGGCAATGATCACCAAATGAACATTAAAATTATTAGATGAAAAGTCAACAAAGAACTTTCATAATGAACAAGGCTGCCAATGGCTAAACCCACTGACCACTGTTGTCATCACCAGAAGTGAGACAACCAGATCATATGCCTCATTGACATGAGGTAACTGGAAGTGCATAGCACCACTAAGAAGTAGCCAAGCTGCTAGATCTAAGAAATTACAAGGAATAGAGAAGTACATTAGCCAACACCAAGCAAATGCAATCAGATAAATCTAGAATATGAGAAATTCTAGAGAATAAGCCAGCATCTTCAACAGAAAAAAAAAACAAAACAGGGCACACCAAAAACAGGGGTGGTAGTGGTATCAGTAAGAGACAGACCTATCAACCAAATGCAATGTATGGCTGTAATCTGGATCCTGATTTGAAAAAATCAATTATAAGAGACATTTGGAGACAAGTGGAAAAAATTTAAAATGGCTAGAAAATCCAATGATATGAATTAAGTATTAGATGTAATATGTACTCTTATTTATGACAAAAAATAAAATGTCTGTATCTGTTAAGAGATACATATTAAAGTAAGATATTAGTAAAATAATATAGTTACCTGGAATTTACTTTAAAATACTCCAGGAAAAAAAAGTGGGTGAAGGAGAACAAAACAAAAATGGCATATACTGATAATTATTTAAACTGAGTGATAGGTAAATGGAGACTCATTTTACTGTCTCTATTTTTGTTTCTTTTGGGGGACAAAAATTTTTTTATAGATATACTATCACTTATAAAAAAAATGTTAACAGAGTATAGAAGTCATCTCCCTAAATAAGAAAAATGTATCACTTACCACTATTACACCTTTTCATAGTGTTTTCATAAGAATTGTTCTGATACAATTCAATTCTCCTTCTGACCACTGTAAAGATATAATTTCATGCCAAAGTGTCTAGACTCTTCAGTTAATTAAAGATACTACTTACCCTGAGCTTGCAGAAGTTTAAGGGTAGCTTCAGCTCTGGCTCTGGCTTCTCTCTGAGATTTAGTTAAAAGCTTCCCTTCCTTTTTCAAGCGTTCTTTTCTTTCTTTTTCTTTTTGCTTTTTCCTTTCTCTTTTTTCTTGTTCCAATCTTTCCTATAAGAGAACATATATTAGACAAAAACTATACTACTTTAATCAATCAAATTTAAATTACATTTAAATTAAATTTCATTGTAAACAACCCATACTTCAAACAAAACTTCTGAGACACATGCAAAGTATTATGTTAGGGAATTCCAAATGAAAATATTTTAAATATACATATGATAATATCACATGAGAACAGACTATGTATTGGCAATGATACATAAGCAACTTCTGTCTGTATCTCAGGAAATAACGGCAGGATTTTCTATACCTCTTCATCTTATTATTCACATAATAAGGATAAGGATGTAACAGTTACCATATAATTACGAGATTTTTAGATTCAGAAGGTTAGAGATATTTCATAGAGATTTTTTAAGTTAAACATAATGTTGATGTCAGCAACTTCATGAAAATATACCTCTTCTTTCCGCTTGGCTTCCAATTCTTCAAGCCGTTTTATGCGTTCTTCCTCTTCTCGTTTCTGTCTCTCTTCTTCTTCTTTAAGCTTAGCCAGAGCTTCCTGCATAGCTTTAACTGTGGCTTTGCTAGGTCCTTTTTTCTTCTCTTTTTCTTTGTCTTCCTTTTCTACTTTCTTTTTCTTCTTATCTTTTTTCTTTTTGTCTCCTTCATTGTCATCTATCAAAAAAGAATACAGGCAAAGTGTTTTTAAAAAACCTTGTTTCCTAAGGCAATGATGAGCAAACCCCAGAATTCTAGGACCACAATGGGCCGAAGAAGATGCCAGCAGCAAGCTACAGCCTCTAGCCATCACTGCATCCCCAAAAGCACAGGAGTGCCTCAGTACCTGTAACAGTTTAGATTAACCAAGTTAGCCTCCTTTGAAGCCAACAATGCTGGTGTTGCTCTGAGCTGTCCTGAGGGATGCAAGAAGATAGGAGTATCTTGTCAGTAGGAAGAAAATACACTGTATCTAATGTAGCTCTTAATCCATAGTGTCTGAATTCCTTCAATTCTGTAGCTAGTTTTGCTTTTATAAAGTAGGAATGATATGAATGAAGCTAATCTTAAGATATTAGAAAAATAAAATACAAAAATACAGGTAATTATATACTAAGAACTCTACATTATGCTTAAAAAAACAAACAAACAAACAAACAAACAAAAAAACCCTAAAGATTATAAAGCTACTTTCAAGGTACTTTCCTCAAATATGTCCAGATAATAATCTGAGTGGTTAAAAAAAACTATGTCAATTTTCCCATTAAAAGTTTTACTAAAGAAAACTATGTGAATCATTTGATCTTTATTCTCATTCCAACTAAAGGGAAAATTTAACTAGAAAATTTATTTTTTGTTAATTGGTTCTGGTACAAAAAAGTGGCTCACAATTGTTTAAAAGATGTTAACTGATTTTAGTATCTTTTTACTTTCCTATTTCACAGGCTGAATTGGGTTTTTAAAAATAAGAAAGAATTCTGATATTATCTGACGGAGTTATCAAAGGGAAGAATAAATTTTTCATTAGGCAACTTCCACTCTTTATTGACAAAAAAATTTGTTCACAGTGAAATTCTATAAAAATTCTAGTCTGTGCACAAACCACTTGAAAGGCATTTTACACTACACATAAATGTTTAATAATAAACAATTCAAAGAGTATGTAAGTCTGTAAAAGAGTATATACAGTTTTTGAAAGGTTTTTATGCAATTAAGCATCTTTATAATCAAGGACAAATAAGAAAACTACTTTGGGGTACAATAGTGAAACCTTAGACTAAATAGGTACCCAACCAAGCCTTCTGCCCTTTCCCAATAATTTTACCAACCTTCAGTGGCTGCAGGCACCTCTCCTTTCTCATCAGTGGCAGGGGCTGCTCCAGTGTCAAGAGTCACTTTGGATTTTACAGTTTCCTCTTCAGATTTCCTTTGAGGTTCTTTTTGTTTACTCTGATCCTTTTTACCAGTTTCTAACTCTTCTTTTTCTTTCAGCTTCCGCAGTTTTGCCTTTTCTTCCTCTCGCTTTTTTCTCTCTCGCTCTTTCTTTTCTGCCTTCTTTTGGGCCACTGTCTTAATTTTGAAGGAGTCTTCATCTTCGTTCCCACTGTCTACATTAGGACCTGCCTTATTTTTTTTATTTTTTTTCTGTCCTTTTCTAGACTGCAAAACTTCATCTGATTCATCTCCACTTTCCCCTGAAGAATTCACTCTGGAACGCTCTTTAATTTTCTTACTGTTATCCTCATCCTCTTCTGATCCATCCCACTTTTTATTTGATTTTTGAGCTTTCCCTTTAGCTTTTTTAGAAAGTTTGTTAAAATCATCATCATCATCATCACTCCCAGAGTACATTTCCACTTTTGGTTTGGCAGTCTTTTTTGATTTTGAATCCTTATCATCTAATTCTTCACTGTCATCATCAAAACTTTGTTTTTTGACTTTCTGTCCTTTCTTTTTTTTATCTTGTTTTGAGGTGGATTCTTCTTCATTATTTTCTGTTGGCTAAAAAATTTCCAGTGTTAGAAATATTAACAGAATTACATTTTGCTTTAAAATAAATAATTGAGACTCCTCAGAGTAACATGCTTCATTAAATACACATGGAAAAAATTCTCAAAATAATTTCAAAATAAGGTCCTTTTTATGAGGATATAAAACTCAGTCAAGTGCCAGAAGCTACCCTAAGCCTTAGGCACCTCTCACATTCACTGTGAATGTCAGGATCTAGGTGTTCTACCCAGCACTAATCACAGTCCATATTTATTAGCTTCTTCAAATGGCATACAAAGTCTAAGAGGGAAATTGAAAGAAGAAAAAAATGCGTATCACTTTCCCATTACTCTAAGGCCTCTCCAAATTCAAAGGATAATTTTCTTTCCTAAAAATTGCTTTCCCCCACTAGCATAAGAATTTATATAATGTTTTAACATGTACACATATATACACATACGACACACACGCACATACACAGGTCAGAAATTCCTAAAAGCAGCACCCTAAAACTGGCACTGAGCAGCACAGCTGGGTAACAACCATCTTTCACCTTTACAGCAGCAGTTTCTCTGTCAGTTTTGATGCCTTGAGCCTCCCAAGACAATTCTTCCAGTTCTTTCAGGATATCATCTTCACTAGAAAAAGATGAAAATATATTTGAGGCATTGAATTAGATTAGTAAGTGCATCTAGTACCAAAGCTAATAAGAAGCAAACATATTTGAAACATACTTACTCAAAGTCTTGCCGTTTTTTCTCTTTTTTCTTTTTCCCCTTGGACTTTTGAGGCTCCTGTTCCTTGGCAGCACCAGCTCCTTCTATTTCTGCAGCCAAGGCATCAAGATCAATGTCATCCTTGGCACTTAAATGAAAACAAAGATGATCTAAATGTTACTCAAGAGTACAGTAATCTAGCACATTCACGTACAGAGAAACATTTTTAAAAAGTAATTTTAGCCTTTATCACACATTAGCATCCTACTGAGAAAAACCATTTGGCAAGCTCTTTCACAACAACGCTAGTTATATCTACTTATCAGCCTTGTTGCATCTATTTCAATAAAGTTTGAGTTACATTCACATCAGAAAGAGATATATAATGAAGCACTCTGGGTAATCAAGAAATGGAAATTAACTTTTGTTCATACCAAAGTTTTGTTATGTGTATGGTGTTATTTATAAAAGAGAGATTTTAAAGGATGAAACAAGTCTTATTACTTCTTTATCAATAACAACATCTAAATATTTGGATACCTATTTATTTGTACTTGGAATAATGAAAATTTTAGATCTGGAAGGAGCTTTAAAGATCAACTAGTCTATTATTTCATTTTACCAATAGGAAAACTAAGATGCACAAAGTTTGAATGCCTTGAGCAAAACAAACCAAACATCCAAATCTAAATGAATTAGGAATGCTTCACTAAGTAAATCACATACAATATCCAAAATTCTAGAACCAAACAAACTCACAACCTTTTACATTACTGTTTTGTTTCTCATTCCATTCTACAATGTCCTCATCTACCAGTATAATTTAAAGCAAACCCAACTAAGTTCCAATGCAAACCTACAGAAAACCAAGGTCAGTCTGAGATATGCAGTAGAAAAGGTAGATGAATCCCAATAAATGATACAGTAAAACAATTAAGACCACGCAATATGGCCCCCACTGATAGACACTCTGTTATATAGAAGCCTCAGTTCAGTAAAGAGAAGTTCTAAAGAGAGTAACTTGTAACTCTATGATGAATATAATTTTAAAATTATATTAGAAAACACTGAAGATACAGGATCTACCTCAAGGAGCTTAGTAGAAGAGACAGACAGCAAACCAGCACACCAGGCACTGCAAAATGCTAATTGCCATAAAGTAAAAAAAGTTTAATGCTTTTATAAATTGTTGGCCCAAGTTGAAATATCCTTTTTATCTTATACTGTAGACAGTGTATTTGAGGAGGATCACAGAACATTTAACTGCGCCACTGGTGGTGACTTCCTGAAACACCAAATCCAAAATGAGAATGTCAGATGCTTCCTAGTAGAGAAGGGAACCAAGTACTGGAGAAGGAACAGGAGTTAACCAGGCAAAGAGGGTGTGCATATCAGACACTAAGAGTGCCTCAGGGCTCATAAAAGAGTATCTGAACCAACTGAGAAGCTTTTTGTACATTATGGATTTACTGACCCCACCACCAAAGAGCTGAGTGACCAGAAACTGGGGTGTGAGGTAGGCAGTATATTTTTAGCAATCTTTCTGGGTGACTGTGGGTCAGATTTGAGCAATTATTCCATTTTTAATAAAAGAAGAAACTGAGGCACAAAGCATATGTGCAGGATCACGCAAGGCAGAGATGAGATATGAACCTAGAAAGTTTGATTCCATAGTTACAGCTCTTAACCCTGCTAATATAATCAAATCTCCATCTTAGAAAGCTACCTCTAGGATGACTGGCAAGGCAGAACCCCAAGTGGATAGGAAGGAGGAAGACCAGTTAGGGAGCTTTCACAGTTAACTGTGATGAGAAACATTGATCACCTACCCTGCGGTAGAGGCAGGCAAGAAGTGAGTCAGATAAAGATCAATCAGCCACATTTAAGTACTGACTATAAGACTCTCCCCACTCCAACGGGGGGGGGGGGGGTGCGTCTTATAGTCAGAAAAATACAGCAACCAACTGGATGTATATAGAAAGGGAAGAATCAAGGATGATTCTCTGGTCTCACCAGGTAACAGAAACCTAAGTATGGCCCAGCATCAACCAGCAGTACCTCCAAAATCATCTCTGGCCATATTTCACATTATAGCAGCTTTTGAGAAGAGGGTAAGTTGGAAAGGTGGCTAGTGATTGAAGTTTGGCACCTCACCTCCAAATATTTGCCAGCCCTCACCCAAACTACATTCATGTCATGAGGATAGCTTAGCTATAATTCCAGAATTCATTAACAAACATCTCTAGAAAAACACAATATATAGGACTACATTTATATTTTGTTGACTCTGAAAGGTTGCTTCTTCTGGCTTGTAGTAAAAGATTAATAGTTTTTGGATGCCTATCATGTATCAGGTATTGTGCTCACCAACCACTAGAAATACTATACATTATGTCATTTATTCTTCATTAACAATTCATGAAGTTAAGCTTTAAAGATAATAATTTACAAAAGGCCACCCAGCTAGAGAGTAGCATACTAAGATCTCAAGCCCAGACCTGACATCAGAATTATACTACCTTTCTAGTAAATGGAAAATAATCAAGTTTCTGAATCTATTTGTTTGAAAAATTAAAATATATTAATGATACACAACATTAACAACTTAAAAAAAAACCCTTACCTAAGGAGAGGCAGAGGGAGAAACATGGATCACCTGCCTCTGTAACGCCCTGACAGGGACTCAAACCCCACAACCCAGGTATGTGCCCTACCAGTAACTGAACTCACAACTTTTTTGCTGTATGAGATGATGCTTCAATCAACTGAGCCACCTGGCCAGGGCGACATTCTTAACTACAATGCTTTCTAAAGTGTGCCTTCAATGCATTCTGAACTTCCTGCCCCAGACTCAGGAGGATGTCCTAAAAAGTTAACCATACTACAACAGGACATGAAAATAACAAACATGTAACATCAGTGACTTAATCTGAAACTTTAAACCACATTCTACCTGCATTTTCAGCCCTACTTCTAAATTTACCCACTATAAGCTACAGCCAAACTGGTGCCAAATCTAAAATCCAGTCATACTGATAATGAAAGTTTTAAAATCATTAAGGAATCTGTAAAGGTATTTTTCTGTAGAAATGTCTTTCTGAAGACCACTTGCTTTTTCTTAAATTTATAATATTCCTATTAATATTTCCCATTACACCTCCTAATTCTTTATTCTAAAGTTACTACAGACTTAGAGAAGTAAAAGGCAATTTTCTACTATACTCAATTCAGTGTTTTCGTAGGTCATGTTACTCCAAAATAGAAAAATGTTGCAACTTAATGGCCTTAAAAAAATGAAGCTATTAGCCCTGGCTGGTATGGTGTCGACGTCCACCCTGCCTGGTCTCAGGAAGCTGTAACCCCCTGTGGCTAAGGCTGAGTGAGAGACCTCCGGACCAGGAGACACTAAGGAGATAAGCTTACTTCCCTGGAAGGAGCGCTGCTTCTGCTCCTTGTCTGGCCCCCGATGCTTGATCAGTTAGCTAATGATGGGTAAGATTCCCCAAGGGGAGAATCGCTTAAGACAGGCATGATCACGTGGAGGCCCCAGGGAAGGACTTGGGGGTCTGTGGAAAAAGGGGGTGATTGACCCCTGCCCCTCAGCTTTGACAAAGCCTGAGTCTTCATTCTGCCTGCAAGACATCCAAATCTCCTGGCTGCCTTTGTCTCCTCATCTGACTCAAGCCTGTGACAATAACAAGGGGTCGTGCAATCCACACTGGGGACTGCGGACTTCCTGAGATGATCAGACCTGAAAAAGGAATATGTAAATTCTTGTGAAACCTTCTTGCTGAGGATGCTCTTAATTAGATTATGAAGGCCCGGGCAAGAAATTAATTTAGCTCAAGTTCTGTAGTTTTTTAGGTGGTAAGACCCCAACTCAGTGGGAGCCCTTTTTAGATCTTTGAACATTATCTGTTGTTTGATCCTTACTGCCTGACAGTGACTGATGAACTTTACCTGTATTCCTGTGCAACTTGAAACCCAATAAAAACCCAGTGAAGGAAAGGATCAGGGTGCTCTACTTTGAGAGAGTGGCCAGGCCGCTCAGAGGTACCCTCCCATTGAGAGGGTAGCCGGGCCGTCCCTTTTCTTCCACACAGGACTCCGTAGTCCGTGTGAATGTCTCATGTCTCACCCATGACGCCGTGGACACTGCAGGCCAGTGTCTGCGTCAGTGTGGCTCAGCAGATTGAGCACCAGCCTGCAGACTGAAAGGTGACCAGTTCAATTCCCAGTCAGGCCACATGCTTGGGTTGCAGGCCAGGTCCCCAGTTGGAGGGGTGAGAGGCTCCTGATCTGTTTCTCTCACACATGTTTCTCTCCCCCTCTTTCTCCCTCCTTTCCCCTCTCTTAAAAAAAATATATATAATCTTAAAAAATATGAAGCTATTAAAAATACTGTTATACATGTAGCTTTTTAAGAAACTGCCAAATTATTTTCAGAATAGCTTTCTCCTTTAATGTTCACATCAGGAATATATGGTGATATCCCTTTTGCTCCATATCCCAGCTAGTATCTGTTATTTGTTACTATGGATACCTTTCCTCTAAGCTATTCTCCTCATAGGTGCATGGTGATAGCGTATCATAGCTTTCATCTGCACTTCCTTAAAGTCTAATGAAGTTCAATTTTTTCATGTGCTTGTCATTCATACATGCTATTCAGTGAAATGTCTCTTCATATCTTTTGCCCATTTTCTAACTGAATTGCTTTTCTTTTAAAGTTGAGTTTTAAGAACTCTATATGTTCTATATATGAGTGGATACACACACACACGTGTCTTTATATGAATTCTAAATATGTGGTTTATCTGTATTTTCCTTCAGTCTGTAGATCATCTTTTCATCCACTAACATGGTTATCAGATCAAAAACTCTGAATTTTCAAGAGTACCATTTATCAAGGTTTTTCTTTACAAGCCATGTTTTTTTGTTGTTCCAACCTCACCCCTGCCCCCCCCATTCCTCTCCCCAGCCTCACCCACTCCTCTCCCTCAGTCAGTCCCCACACTGATGCCCATTAACATGGGTCCTTTATTGTTCCTTGACTAGACCCTTCCCCTTCTTTCTCCCATTATCCCTATCCCACCTTCTCTCTGGTCACTGTCAGTTTGTTCTTTATTTCTGTGTCTCTGGTTCTATGTTGCTGACTTGTTTGTTTTGTTGATTAGGTTCCACTTATAGGTGAGATCATATGGTATTTGTCCTTCACCAACTGGCTTGTATTTCACTTAGCATAATGCTCTTCAAATCCATCCATGCTGTCCCAAAAGGGTAAGAGTTCTTTCATTCTTTCTGCTGTGTAGTATGCCATTGTGTAAATGTACCACAGTTTTTTGATCCACTCATTTACTGATGGACACCTAGGCTGTTTCCAGCACTTGGCTATTGTAAATAACGCTGTTATGAACATAGGGTTGCATAGGTTATTTTGAATTGGTGTTTTAGGATTTTCAGGGTATATTCCCAGCAGTGGAATCACTGGATCAAAAAGACAGTTCCATCTTTAGTGTTTTGAGGAAATTCTATACTGTTTTCCACAGTGGCCGCACCAGTCCGCATTCCAACCAACAGTGCACTAGGGTTCCCTTTTCTCCACATCCTCAGCAGCACTTGTTCATTGATTTGCTAATGATGGCCATTCTGACTTGTGTGAAGTGGTATCCCATTGTGGTTTTAATTTACATCTCTCTGCTGGCTAGAGATGTTGAGCATCCTTTCGTATGTCTATGTTTTTGGTGTCATGACTAAGAACTTTTTACCAGCTCTAAGCCCTGAAAATTTTTATTTATGTTGTCTCCTAAAAGTTGTGTACTTTAATGTTTATATTTAAGTCCATGATACACTTTGATCTTTTTTTGCCTATGTGTACCCAACTACTCCACCAACATTTTAGACTATTCCTCCTATATTGAATTACTTTCGCACCTTTGTCAAAACTCAGCTGTATTCTACAGGGCTTTTTCTGTGTTCTCTATTCTGCTCTACTGATCTACACACCCTCCTTCTGGCACTAACACACTGTTGTGATTGATAAAGCTAAATAATAAGTCTTGCAATCAGGTGGAATCATTCCTTCCTCTTTGTTCATCATCAGAATTGTTTTATGTGTTCTTAACTCCTTTTGACTTTTAAAATAATTTTAAAATAATCCTGTATATACGTACAAAAAAATTGCTGAAATTTTAATAGAAAATGTGTTCTTTCTCTTAAGTTTATCTCTTTCCTGATTTATCCTGTAAGTTATTTAATTAAAAACTGTGTGGGGAAAATGAAGGAAGTTCCTTAAGGGGGTGGGAGGAGGAAAAATTGTGTTAACTGTATGAAAATTTGAAGAGAACTGTCATCCTTTATTATGCTGAGACTTCCAGTCCATGAACACCACGTTTCTCCATTTATTTAAGGTACTTGATTTCTTTCATCACTATTTTGTAATTTTCACAAAAGTAGTATTTAATTTAATTGGAAGTAGTATTTTTATCAGTTTTTCATGCTCATAACTAATACAAAAATGTGACTGGGTTGACCCATGACCTCAGCACAAGATGGAAGCCTAGGTAAATATGGCTTGCCTCCTCACACAACTACTTCAAAATTACAACTAAACTATAGAACAACCATCACAAAACAAATTGAATGGAGTTCCTACAACCATGGAATCAAAGAAGAAACCACATCCATCCAGACTGGTGGGAGGGACAGATATGCAGAATGGGCTGGTCCCACACTCACATGTGATGGATAAAAATTGGGAGAAATATCTCAGGAGCAAGGGGTCCCTGCCCCACACCAGGTCCCCCAGAGCCCAGGGTTACAGTGCCAGGAAGATAAGATCCCAAAACTTCTGGCTGTAAAAACCAGCAGGGATTGAGTCAGTGGAGGAAACTTCTGGATTCCTCTTAAAGGGCCTCCCCCCGGCCCCCAACACACACACTTCCTCAGACTCACTCCTTCTGAAATCCAGCACCTGGGTGGCAGCTTGAAAGGCACCAGTGGTATACAGGGAGGAACTGAAGTGTCTGGCATCAGGGCAAGAGCTGGGAGACAGCTTTCTCTAAGACAGAACTGCTGACAGAGACCACTGCTCCTCTTCTGAGCTTCTGCTCACAGACCCACAGAGTACCGTGGACACCATATCTGAGACTCCATCAACCTGGCTCATATTGTTTGCCCTGCCCTGGTGATTCCTTGAGTCTATGCCCCACTAAACTTACATGCCCACCCAAGGGGTTAACAGTAGCTTTTCCATTCGAATAATTTGTATTGGCTCATGCTTCTGATGTTCCTAAACCCTCTCAAACACGTAGACGCTAACTAACCTCAGGGAGCTCCTGTACCTTGCTAAATGGGCCCAGACTCAGCACTAGCAGCAGCTGGCCTTGGTTCACAGCCTGCCCTCCTTTGGACACCTCCAAGCCCTGCACAAGAAACAGCCACTGCAGATAGCTTTTTTAGCTAATGTGGCCCAGACAAAACACAGGTGGGTACCAGAGCCATGCTGAAGTAAGCATGGCTCTAAGGAGTGCGGCCCCTGCACAGCTGATCCTCCACGGAGGGTGGTGTCAGTGATTACAGCCAGTCCTTGCAGCTGACTGGCCTAAGTAAATCCATCCCGTTGACCTGCCAACAGCAACCAACTATAACAGCAGGGTGTACTCAGCCCACACGAAGGGTGTACCTTGAGTACCCAGCCTGGGTGACAGAGGAGGCTGTGCTACAGGACCCCAAAGGACACCTACTACATTGGGCCATGCTACCAAAACAGAGACTCACAGCAGCTCTACATAGAAACAAACACAGGAAAACTGCCAAAATGAGGAGACAAAAGAAACATGGCCCAAATGAAACAGATTAACTCTACAAAAAAAGCCCTGGCTGGTGTGGCTCAGTGGACTGAGTGCCAGTCTGAGAACCATAGGGTCATTGGTTGGATTTCCAGTCAGGGAGCATACCTAGGTTGGGGGCCAGGTCCCCAGTTAGGGAAGTGTGCAAGAAGCAACCAGTTGATATGTCTCTCACACACTGATATTTCTCTCCCTCTCTCCCTCCCTTCCCCGTCCCTAAAAATAAACAAAATCTTTAAAAATTAAAAAAAAACCCTCAAGTTGTTTCACATGGTGAAAAACATCAGAAGTCTTAACATATATTAAACATTTTAGCCAAGAAAAAGTGATATAATACAAAGACCAAAATCATTAGTTCAAATTGAAAAAGGTATTAGAAAAACTGAGCCTCTGCTGGTACATACAGGCATGCTGAACTCAAAAGAAGTCCATTATTAGAGGCAAAACAGTCACAACCAAATGGTCATTTAGCCTTGCAACTCAAAGAATAATTCCAGGATAAGCAGCATAAATATCACTTCAGATGGCCAGAGGGAGCGCGGAGTGGGAGCTGAAAGGACGGGGGCAAAGGGAAGAAATGGAAACATCTGCAATAGTGTCAACAATACAAATAAAGAAAAAAAAATGCAAACTCTGAGGTCCCACCCCAGACTTACTAAGTCAGGATTTCCATTTTTAACCACAGGTGGTTCATGCACATTAAATTGAGAAGCACTGATTTAGAATCAAAACAATAGTATAATACTATGCATCTGCTGCAATTGAACTTTAAAGAATTTTATATGTCGTTACTATTTGATATGAATATTTTGGGTTTTGTAACTGCGTAAGAGATATGAGTTAATACCTAATTATTATACCTGTAGAAATATATAGACATATAAATGCACAATACTGATAATTTAGAACAACATTCTTAACATCTTATGAAAAGATAACTTATGTTCTAATATTGGGTTGGCCAAAAAGTTCATTTAGTTTTTTCCATACCCTAGCTCTAATAGTGCTTAGTTGTCTTTAACTTCATTCTAAATAATTCTGTTATATTGTATTGTCACAACTGTCATATCAGCATGCATCTTTAAAAAATAACAATCCAAATTGGTGAATTTTTGTGCAGCCATTTTAATAAGATAGAAGGAGATATGCAATGTTTTTGGCATATTATGCTTTATTATTTCAAGAAAAGTAAAAATGCAACTGAAACACACAAAAAGATTTGTGCAGTGTATGGAGAAGGTGCTGTGACAGATCAAATGTGTCAAAAGACGTTTGTGAAGTTTCTTGGTACTACTGACATTTTGGCCAAATAATTCTTTGCTGTGGGGCTGTCTTCTGCACTGGAAGATGTTTAGCAGCACCCCTGGCCTCTACTCTCTAGGAGCCAATAGCGAGAAACAGCCAATGTACTCAAAATATCCAAATCAATAAAGTTACTACTAAAAATGAAAAATGTGTTTTTTATTTTATGGGAGAAGTATAAGGGACTTTTGGCCAACCCAGTATTAACTGATCAAAATGAGCACTTTCAGTACTTAATGAAAGTGAACTCAGTCTTTGCATTCTGTAGAAGTAGCTCTGGTCCCTCCTTAATCACTGTTAAAAGATTATTAGCACCTAATTTACTTGGTATAATGCCTAGTATAAACAAATATTAATAAAATTTTGATGCAGGTAACTACTCTCAGGAGAGAGTACTTCTCAATAACCAACTTGATAAACACCAGCATTAGAATATTTTGGCTGCAGTCGTGTATAGCAAGCAATGGAGAAGCAATTGAAGATCTTCAATCCTTCCAATCTGGCCCACTCTCCTGACGGCAAATTTAACTAGAAAGGGATGTGAAAGACATATAGTAACTTTAAGAGGCAAATTTGACATCTCAAGGGTGATACTCCCACAATGAACCTAAACTCCACATATAACCTCTCTGTATAGCTGTGCATATGGCCTATCTGCTATATTAAAATGTAAGATCCTTTGAAAACAGAAAATTCCTTTTTATATGCAATTCACCTCCCTTACCTTCTTCAATTAACAAACAATAGAGAATGTAACACATCTTTAAGAGGCACTATTAAATATAGGAAAAAACCCTATTTTGGAATGGCAACCACAACTTTCATACAATAGGCAAGAATCACCAGTTCCATCATAGCAGCTTAGTAAAAACCATGTCTACCTCTATAAGTTAATGTACTTTTGATCACAGTAAAATTTCCAAATTGAATTTTCTGAAATAAATTCAAATACTAGTTTAAAAATCCCAATGAGAGAAAAATATATAACATATCCTTTATCTAATAACACTGACAAGGACTCTATGTGATTTTTCCAAATGGATGGAAATGCACCATTCTTTAAAATTTACATTCAAGATATAAACTTTACCTTATAAACTTACCCTATAATTATGTAAACTCTTGAAGTACATCAAATTAATGAGGAGAGGGAGGAAGAGAGTTGATCGGATATACATAAAAGGTCATTCATGAATCAGTAATTGAAGCTGGGTGGTAGACACATGTGTTCATTAAACTAGTCTACTTTTGTGTTTTAAGTTTACATTTCAGTAGATTTATACTACAGTAACCAAAACAATGTGGTACTTGAACTTGGCAATAGACTCTTAAATACAACACCAAAAGCAAAAGCAACAACAAAAAATAGACAAATTAGAATTCAACAAAATGAAACGTTTTTGTAAAAAGGATACTAACCCACATAAGGGAGAAAATATTTACAAATCATGTATCTAAAGAGTCAAGTATCCAGAATATATAAAGAACTCTTACAATAACAAAAAGAAAAACCCATTTAAAAATGAGTACAGCCCTTGCACAGACATTTGTCCAAAGAAGCTATACAAATGGCCAGTGAGTACTTAAAGCTAACATAGAATCACTATGACCCACCAATTCCACTCCTATGTATATATTCTAAAGAATTGAAAACAGGAACTTAAGTAACTACACAGATGTTCATAGCAGCATTTTCACAATAGCCTAAAGGTGGTTACAATCAAAATGTCCATCATGGATGAATGGATAAATGTTATGTGGTATACATAGTGAAATATCACTCAGCCCTAAAAACAAATACAAGTACTGTAAGGTGGATGAACGTTGAAAACGTTACGGTAAGTGAAAGAACCCAAACACAAGGGTCATACATGGTATGATTCTATTTATCTGAAATATTAAGAATAGACAGGTAACTCAAAAGACATAAAGTAGATTAGTGGTTGCCAAGGCTCAGAGGAGGAGGCAATGTGGTATAACTGCTTCATGGGTACAGCACCTCCTTAGTAGTGAAAATATCTTGAAACTACATAGAAGAAATAGTACAATATTGTGGATGTTCTAAATGTTGTAGAATGTGCATTTTAAAAGGGTAATTTTATATGAATTTCACCCCCAGGAGACCGCACAACATTGTGAATGCACTAAATGCCACAGAACGTGAATTTAAAATGAGTCATTTTAGCCCTGGTAGGAGTGGCTAAGTTGGAGCATCGACCCGTACACCAAAAAGCTGCAGGTTCAGTCCCCAATCAGGGCACATACCTGGGCTGCAGGGTCCCATCCCCAGTGGAAGCATGTATGTAAGACAACCAATCAATGTTTCTCTCTTTCCCACCATTCCGTTCTCTCAAAACAACAATAACAAAAGTAAATAAACCAATGACCCTGGCCAATGTGGCTCAGTTGGTTGAAGCATTGTCCCTTAAACCAAAAGGTCATGGGTTTGATTCCTAGTCAGGAGGACACACACCTGGGTTGCAAGTTTGGTTCCTGGTCAGGATGCAAGGGGCAACCAATTGATGTTTCTCTCCCCACTCTCTCCCTCCTTTCCCTTCTCTCTAAAATCAATAAGCATGTCCTTGGGTGAGGATTTAAAAAAAAAAGGCAATAAAAAAATGTCCTCAGGTGAGGATTTAAAAAAGAATGGATAATTGTGCTATAATACCATCCCACCCCCCAAAATCTCACATATTGATTACATATTTTATACAAACACAAATAGGAGCATATTAATATAATTTAACACTTTATTCATCATGCAGCAGTGATCAGTTTATAGGCTTGCCCAAGGATTTTGTCTTTAAACCAAACAGAAGAGAATATAGTTGCCACCAAGTCTCTCTAATAATTCCCCTCCATTCTATTACCAATAGGCTGAGATAACCATGTTCTGATAATTCTAAATAAATTCAGAGAATGTGAAGAGAGTATTTACACAGAAAGAAGAAAAACTGATTTTAGCCAGATACCTATAATAAACACATGACTTTTATTAAAATTATGAGCTACATCAAAATGAAATGCTGTGTGAATCTCATTTACAACATCATTTGAACTGTGAAAAATCACTGTGGAGCTGGAAATCTGAAATATGGGCTGAATATTAAACACTAAAGAATTTGTGTTCATTGCACTAGGCGGGACTGTGATTGAGTAAGAAAATGGAAAGAAAATATCAAGATGTCTATGAAATAAAATACATATAGCAAAAATGGGGACAAAATGCTAATAATGACAAATTTAGATAATGAGTATATGGGGGTTCATTATATCACTTTCATTTTTTTCTGTATGCTTGAAATTTTTATAATAGAAAGTTAAAAATTTACACTAAAAAAAATTACAAAGTTACATAGACAAAAAGTAAACCAGGGCTGAAATCAGGTACCTATAACTTGCTCATAATTTCCAGAGTTTAGTAAGGTAGTGTCTTCCCAACATTTCATATCTTTAAAATTTGTTAGCTATTAACGTATCTAAAACTGGAAATCACTCTTCATGATCATTATGACCTTAGAGCAAATTAAATTCTTAAAAGAATGGAAAATCCACTAAACACAAGTCTTTTTTTTTCTTCTCAAGGTTCAGTCCTGACAAGTAATTCCTTTAAGGAAAGTAGCATTTGACCTTAAACAAAAAATCACTGACCTGTAGTAGAGGACTATAAAATAAAACTAAAACACTGGACAACAGCACTACTGCCCTTGTACTATTCTACAGGGCATTAAATACTGACTTTGTACATGTATGGTAAAATTTCAAACCTAACCACTTAAGAAATTAAAATGGCATGCATAAATTCTAACCTCAAATAAAAAGGGAAAAAAAATGAAGAAAACAGAAATAAAGCATGGCAGAATTGCACAAATAAATAGAATGGCTGAAATAAAGTGAAATGTATTATTAATCAGTAGCAATGTAACTTTAAACTCTTAAAAACAAATTATCAAGTTGTATTTAAAAAGCTCAATTTTATGTTGTTTACCAAAAGACAGACCTAAAACAAATACTATATAGAAAGGTTAAAAGTTTTAAAAAAATGGAATCCTCAAAAACCAGTAGCAAACCAAATCCAAGAACATATAAAGAGGATCACATCCTGGTCAGGTGGCTTAGGTGGTTGGAGCATCATCCCATGCACCAAAAAGGATCACACACCATGGCCAAGTGGGAACTACTCTATGAGTGCAAGGTTGGCTGAACATTTTAAAATCCATTAATTTAATCCACCAGATATAAATAGGATAAAAGACAAAAATTTATCATCATCTCAATCGATAAATAAACAGCACTTAACAAAATTCAACACCCTTTCATAGTAAAAAGACTCAACAAAGTAGGAATAGCAAACTCTCCTCAACCTAAACAAGGATCTGTAGGAAAAACATACCTAACACCTGACTTTCTATCCATCATTATACTGCAAGATCTAGCCAGAGCTTTAGGCAAGGCAAAGAAATAAGAGGCATGTAGATAGGAAAAGGAAACTAAACTTGCCGAAGGCATGACCATACACATAGAAAATCCTAAGGAATCCACATGCACAAGACAAAAAAATTATTATAGCCTAATAAATGAATTTATTAAGGTTTTAGGATAGAAAATCAATATACAATAGTCAACTGTATTTAAACTATGCACTGGTGATGAACAATCTGAAAATCAAATTGAGGAAAGAAAACATTTACAATGGCATAAAAAAGAAATGCTTCAAAATAATTTTTGAAAAGAGTCACAAATCTACTCTGAAAACTACAAAAAACTTAATGAAAGAAACCAAAGACCTAAATAAATGAAAGAACATCCCATGTTTATGATCAGAGGCTATAATATTGGCAATACTCCTAAAATTGATCTACAGCAGCAACTTTCAATCAGTGTGCCACAAGAATTTTTAAAACATGCAATACTTGACTATTTAGTGAGGAGCACTGACCTCTCTTCCCTTAGACTGTCAATTAAAAAAAAAAAATCCAGCCAACACAATAATAGCAATCCAATATAAATGAATCAAAGTTATACTTCTTTTTGTCAGATCAGCAAAAAATATTTTTTGGCGTGCTGCAGAATTTTAGTGATCAGTGTATATGTGCCACAAAAAAAAGGCTGAAAATCAATGAGGTACAGGTGCAATCCCAATCAAAATTCCAGCTGCCTCCCTGCCCCCAGAAATTGAGAAGCTGACCCTAAAATCTGCATGGAAATGCAAGGAACCCGTAACAGCCAAAACAACCCCCCAAAAGAACAAATTTGACAAATCATACTTCCCAATTTCCAAACTTACTACAAAGCTATAGTAATTAAGACAGTGTGGTACTGCAATAAGGAGACATACAATGGAACAGAATTGAGAATCCAGTAATAAACACCTATATGCATCATCAATTGATTTCAACAAAGAAGTCTTTTTAACAAATGCTGCCAGGAAAGCTGAATATCCACAAAGAATAAAGCTGACCCCTACAACATCACACAATCTACAAAAATTAACTTGATATGGCTCAAAGTAAGGGGTAAAACTATAAAACCACTAGAAGAAAACAGTAAGTCTTCATGACCTTGGATTTGGTGGTGGTTTCTTAGATCTGATATTAAAAACACAACCTAAAAATATATAAATCAGACTTCATCAAAATTAGAACCTTTTGTGCTACAAATGGTATTATCAAGAAAGTAAAACAAAAACCTCTATGGGAGAAAATAAAGACAACCCACAGAATGGGAGAAAACAGTTGTAAATCATACCTGATAAAGGATTGCTATGTAGGACATATAATGAACTCTTATTCCTAAATAATTTAAAGAGAGGCAAACGATCTGAATAGACAGTTCTTCAAACAAGACATACAAATGTCCAATAAGCACGTTAAACCATCATGGAATGCAAACCAAAATCATAGTAAGACACCACTTCACACCCACAGTAATCAAAAAGTCAGATGGTAAGTGTTGATGAGGATGTCGAAAAATTGTAACTCTAATACATTGCTGGTTCTAATGAAAAACAGAGCTTTCGTAGTTCCTGAAAAATTTAAACACAGGAGTTCCCCAGCAATTTCATTCCTAGGCATTATATACCCTAAAGAAACGAAAATAGAGATTTTTATAGCAACATAATTTATAACAGCCAAAACTACATATGACTATTTTTTATGGCAATATAAATAATCCCAATGTCATCAACTGAAGACTAGGTTAAAAAAAAATGTGGTAATCAGATGTCCAGCTAAGATGGAGGGAGATATAGGTAGACACACTGTGCCTCCTTGCACAACCAAAATAAAGGCAACAACAATTTAGAAACAAAATAACAACCAGAACTGACAGAAAATTGAACTGTATGGAAGTTGGACAACCAAGGAGTTAAAATAGACATGTTCATCCAGACCAGTAGGAAGGGCAGAGTTGGGTGGCGGGACGGAGAGGGGGGCACCAGGACAGAGAGGGGGGCGCCAGGACGCAGAGGGGGGCTCCAGCAAAAAAAAAAGTGGTGGCAGCGGGCAGATCCAGTGAGGCGACATTGTGAAGCGAAGCACAGCACGCAAGATGGCTGGCTGAATGGGCAGTCCCACATTCGAGCACAGATAAACCAGGCAAAACTGGGGAGCAACACAGACCCCACAACCCAGGGTCCCGGTGCCAGGGAAATAAGAGCCTCAAAACACTGACTGAAAACCCCTGTGGGGGTTGAGACACAGGGACAGACTCCCAGCCTCACAGGAGAGTTTGTGGGAGAGATCCACGAGGTCCGAGAACATGCACAAGCCCATGTACACAGGAATTAGCACCAGAGAGGCCTGGTTTGCTTGGGGAAAGCAGCAGAAGGGACTGAAATCCGACAGAGAGCAGAGCAAGCACCACTGTTCCCTCTCAGACCCTGTCCCCCACATACAGTGCCACAACCCAGCAACTGGGTTGCCCAGCCCTGGTGAACACCTAAGGCTCTGCCCCTCATATGTAACAGGCACAAGACAAAAAAAAAAAAAAATTGGCCCAAATGTAAGAACAGATCAAAGCTCCACAGCAAATACAACTAGCGACCAAGAGATAGCCAACCTATCAGATGCACAGTTCAAAGCACTGCTGATCAGGATGCTCACAGAATTGGTTGAATTTGGTCACAAATTAGATGAAAAAATGAAGGATACACTAAGTGAAATGAAGGAAACTGCACAGGGAACCAATAGTGATGGGAAGAAAACTGGGACTCAAATCAATGGAGTGGACCAGAAGGAAAAAAGAAACAATGAAACAGAAAAGAATGAAGAAACCAGAATTCAAAAAAATGAGAGGCTTAGGAACCTCCAGGACATCTTTAAACGTTCCAACATCCAAATTACAGGGGTACCAGAAGGAGAAAAGGAAGAGCAGCAAGTGCAAAAGTTATTTGAACAAATAATAAAGGAGAACTTCCCTAATCTGGCAAAGTAAATAAACTTCCAGGAAGTCCAAGAAGCTCAGAGAGTCCCAAAGAAGGTGGACCCAAGGAGGAACACACCAAGGCACAGCATAACTACATTAGCCAAGGTAAAAATGAAGGAGAGAATCCTAGAAGCAGCAAGAGATAAGGAGACAGTAACCTACACAGGAGTTCCCATCAAAATGTCAGCTGATTTCTCAAAAGAGACCTTGTAGGCAAGAAGGGACTGGAAAGAAGTATTCCAAGTCTTGAAAGGCAAGGACCTCCATCAAAGATTGCTCTATCCAGCAAAGCTTTCATTTAGAATGGAAGGGCAGATAAAGTGCTTCCCAGATAAGGTCAAGTTAAAGGAGTTCATCATCACCAAGCCCTTATTATATGAAATGTTAAAGGGACTTATCTAAGAAAAAGATAAAAACAAATGTACAGTAAAATGACAGCAAAATCACAATTATTAACAACCACACCTAAAACAAAAACTAAGCAAACAACTAGAGGAGGAACAGAACCACAGAAATGGAGATCACATGGAAGGCTACCAACAGGGGAATGGGGGGGAGGAGAGAGGGGGAAAGGTACAGAGAATAAGTAGCATAGATGGTAGGTAGAAAATAGGGGGAGGGCAAAAACAGTATGGGAAATGTAGAAGCTAAAGAACTTATGACACATGGACATGAACTAAAGCGGGGAAATGTGGGTGGGAGAGGGTGTGCAGGGTAGAGGGGAATGAAGGGGGGGAAATGGGACAACTCTAATAGCATAATCAATCAAATATATTTGTAAAAAAAAGAAAAAAATGTTGTATATCCATATAATCGAAACTTAGGACATATGATTCTAGACTTAAAAGAAAGTCCAACTACAGTATCATCAGAAACTATTAGATTCACCAGACTTCAGTACCTGAAACCTAATGACATATATTTAACCAAATTGAAATAAAACAGTACTCAACTATATTTTCAGGGACTGCTATGAAAATTTACGGTATAAAGCTTCAGAAATAGAAAAATATTTCATATATCTGTGGAAAGTATAGCACTATCACAAAAAAAGAGGTCTGAAAACCAATGATTTTAAAAAATGACTTCTAACTAGGTGAAAAGTAGGGATTCCTCTGAAAGAACATACCTGAAATTTTATATACCAGGTCTAAAATGGAAAAGGAATGAAATATTAGATTATCATTGCTTTCATTTAAAATAGACAGGCTATGGAATAGGCAGATATTCAATTCAAGTTAAGGGAGAAATTCTTTTTTAAAAATCTGGCCCTGACTGACCTATAGACAATGGCTGTCATTTTTCTATTCTCCCACCTTCTTTAAGTTCTTAACCTTTTATGGACCCTTCACCAGTAAAGATCCTATGTAGACATTAATTTTTATTTAAAGTCTCCATTTTGTAATGTCAGGATTTCTGCAATCATGTAGTACAGTACAGGAAAAAAAAAAAACCAAATTCTTGAGTCGGGTATGGCTAAAGAGCTGAGAGGCTCTAAGCCTCAAGTACATTATTATGGTAAATCCCAATTTCCCCTTCAATGTGACATACAGTAGTTCTTAGATCTTTATTCCTCTTCCTTCTTCTCAGATTCTCAATCTGGTTACAGCATGATTATTGGTTCTACATTAAGTGCTTCATTATTTAAATTATGTAAATATTGTGGTTAACGCAAGGACAAGTGGTATACTATGATTATTTCAATACTGTGTAATAAGGGTTTAAAATATCAGTATATTTTGTACTAAAATTTCTCAACAGTACATATTTGTTACAAGGCGTTAAAATAGAAAGGAAGGTACAAAAGCAGTCATCTGTGTGTCACTAAGACAATTGAATGCTGCTGTAATGTGTTCTTCTCCATGCTCTCTCCCCTTTTACTATTTTCATATTATGATAAACTAATAATCTAATCACAATTTAGTCCTCACCTTTACACAGCTACTTCTAATAAGAGCTCAGTAAGTTGGTGACACAAGACAACCACCTTGAAAAAGTTTTCCTATTTATCAGAAAAAAGAAAAATCATTACATTAGCAATCAAAATTCTAAGATACCTAGAAATAAGCCAAACAAGAAATATTCTAGCCCTCACTGGGTAGTTCAGTTGGTTAGAACCAATAGGCCAAGGTTGTGGTTCTATCCCCAGTCAGGGTGCATACAAGAATCAACCAATGAATACATAAATGAGTGGAACAACAAATCCATATTGATGTCTCTGCCTCTCTTTCCCTCCCTAAAAAAAAAAAAAAAAAAATCAATTCAGAACTTTTAAAAATATGCTAAAGACTCAATAGAAGAAAATGAAATGTTACTGATATACAACTAAGTAATTAGATTAATCCAATAAAGAAGTATGTCATATTATTATTTGTTGGCCACTGTATTTCCAGCACCTAGAATAGTATGTAGTAGTTTTAGCACAGGGATCCTGAAGCTCCTGGCCTCTGACTGACACTGATCTGAGCAGGGCCACACAGCAGGAGGTGAGCTTGAATGTAAAGCACTTGAAACATACTGAAACCACGCCCCACCCCCAGGTCTATGGAGAAATTGTCTTCCACGAAATGAGTCCCTGGTGCCAAAAAGGTTGGGGACCGTTGCTTTAGTGGACACTCAATACATTTCTTGAATGGGATGATACAGTAACAAAGATATCAAGTGCACCAAATAATCCAAATACTTAATGGAACTCCCATTAAAATTGACTCCCACAGATTTTTAATAGACCTTTATATTTATATCTTTTTTGTTTTTCAGTTGCACTTTTACCTTTCTTGAAATAGTAAAGCATAATACACTGAAATGTTGTGTATTTTCTTCTATCTTCAATATTAAAATGGATACACAAAAATTCACCAACTTTGATAAGTTTTTTTAATGAATGCTGATATGACAAGTGTCACAATACAATCTAACAAAATTGTTCTGAATGAAGTTAGAGAAAACTAAGTACTACATGAGCCATTTTAGGAAGGGAAAAAAATTTTTTTTTTGCCAACCCAGTATTTTCAAAATAATACTAAGAGACTATTAGCCTTTTCCATTCTCATTTTCTCCTAAGCATACAGTGGAGGTTTACAGAGGTGACAAGATGTGTGATTTTGCTTACAGAATGAATGCACAAACAGATGAGAATCGAGATATCTTCTAGTAAGCCAGACAGTAAAGAGATTTGTAAAAATGTTTAATACCACTCTTACCATTTTTGAAAGTGATTATTTAAGGATACTTATTAATATGTAATGTGTTTTATTTTTTAATTAATAAACAAGACTTTTCCGTTTAATTTGTAATATGGTAAATATTGATAGAGGTAACTCACACAGACAAAAGTATTTTGGGTTCCTTAGTAATTTAAAAATGTACAGGTGTCCTAAGACCAAAAACTCTGAGAACTGCTATTCTAACCTAACCACTGACACTCAGTTCCTCAGTTAAAACAATGCTTTGCCATTTGTAAATCAATGGCAAGACTGGAATAAGTTTTGAAGGATAAGCAATGCACAACTGGTGGGCAAGTAACGATACAAGTAGCTGCATCAGCTCCCAATAGAGATCACCAGTATAGAATAAGCTAAACAGAGGTTTAACTACCTGCTTAAAAAAAGAAAAAAAAAATATCTCACCCAAGGATGTTGAATGATGTGAGAGAGAGGAAGGGGGTCAGGGGAAGAGACACAAACATCTGTGTGAGAGAGAAGTATGGATCACTGCCTCCGGAATGCACCCTGAGGATCAAGCCCACAACTTAGTTGTGTGCCCTGACTGGAGATCCAACCTGCAACATTCTGGTGTGCGGGGACAATGCTCCAACCCACTAATCTATCCAGCCAGGGCTATTATCTGCTTTCTTATACATTTATGGCAAACAAGGACCTCTTTCCCTCCTGCAATGTATCAATGTCCTAAAGTATCCATGTAGGAACAAGCTAAGAGAACTCTCAGATTAAACATCTTTTTTTTTCTTATCTAAAGTATGCAGATTGAGGTTTATTATTAATTCAAATATATACAAATGAGAAGTAAACTTTGTTGAGTCAGTCTACTTGTTACTACACTAGGACCACTCCCTCTCTGAGAAGCTTTGGAGTACCTGCTATATTCACAGCTCCTTCTGGACAGATTCCTTCAGCACAGCGCCAATGTCTTCTATCCCAGGGGAGAGACCATGCTACCTAGACTGACCAGGATGAATATATGACACTAGGGCAATCACCTAAAGGTTAGGCAGCTACCTCAGAAAGCCAGAAATCCCAAGAAAGAAGAGAGTATGCCAGTAATGACAGGAGCATTATCTGTACCAGTTAAAAGCAAAGAGTAGCAGAATTACTACACTGGCTCACCATTCGTGTAGACTAGAGAACCACAGGAACAAATACTTGATGCTGAAGATACCCCAGAACTTGAATGAATCATGAAAGACCTTCTAGTTCCTGAAAGACAACCCCACCTCCATAATATCTGACTGTGTGATAATAGGTGAAATAATTGTCTTCCTTCACTCTACATCCTTTGGGGGTGGGGAGAGTGTATTAATCTCATTAATTAAGCTGATACACCATATTCCTTTTAACCTGAAATATATAACTAGCAGACTCAGGGGAATTAAAAAAAAAAAAGCAAAAACAAAATGGAGGGGGACCAGAATGAAGAACCGGAGGCTAATTGTGAAAAACTAGATAATCCAGGTCCTTTTTCTCTGCACACATCAGTTAAGAAATATCATATTGTGTAAATGGAAACAGTAAGACACCTCAAGAGCATGCAAGTCCCCATAAGATCCCATTATGTAAACTGATGACTAGGAAGATTATAGGAAGAAGCAAAAATATTAGCCTTGTATTTTTATGAACCATAGATATTAAATTGTATCCCTCATCTTATCAAGAGTTTCCCCAAATGACCCAAGTCAGTAGAACTTGCTGAACACCCTACTCAAAACCTCATTCTCAGAATTATACAAGTTGGAAAAAAATTCTAGAACTTAGTCTTTAAACAAAGTTCAGTCACTGGTATGTCAAAACATGTACTATCCAAATAAAATACTCACATTAAATAAAATCTAATTTTTTCTAATGTATTTATTTTTAGAGAGAAAAAAAGGAAGGTACATAAAAAGGGAGAGAAACATCGATAGATTGCCTCTCATGTGCCTGGACCAGGAACCAAACACACAACCTAGGCATGTGCCCTGACTGGGAATCGAATTAGAACAAAATTTAATTATAAATGAACACTGTGTGGCTAAAGAGTTAAAATAAGGATTAATTAAATATAAGAATTGAAACAATCAAGCAATTCATGTTCTTTCCAAGAACTGAAAAGCAATTCAGTGCTTTATCTTGATAATAAACAGCTGCCCATTTCTCACCCAATTCTACTTGGCCAGAAACATGCTCTACTTAGGATAACCTGTGAGGGAAGAGGAGGTGGGACGAATGCAAAATCTTTAAAATGGAGATCTTCATACAAGAGAGTAAAACCAGGTAATATGTCATTGTACACAAACAAGAATATTAATCCTAAAATAGGACTTCTCCTCCCAGACCTCCTTCCCAGTCTGTTTTTGTTCCTTTTACAAATATTCAAAATACTCTTGAAAAAAGTACAGGAACACCTTGGAGAAACTTTGGGTTCAGTTCCAGACCATCTCAATAAAGAAAGTCACGCAAATTTTTTGGTTTCCAAGTGCATATAAAAGTTGTGTTTATACAGTGGTCTGTTAATCACGCAACAGCATTATGTCTAAAAAACAAAATGAACATACTTTAATCAAAAATTACATTTACATTATTGCTAAAAGTACCATCTACTGGGCCTTTAGCAAGTTGTAATCTTTTTGCTAGAGGATCTTGCCTTCAATTTTTTAAAAAAATAACATGCAGAATCTGCGAAGCACAAGATAGGGTATGCCTGCACTATTTAAATATACAAAAGATCAAACAAACTGAGCAATGGAACTTCCCTTGCCTAGCCCAACATATCCTGTATGTACCGCAAAGTAAAAAGGCCCAGAAGTTCTGGTCAAACAGGACCCTCTGCAAAACCCTAGGATTTGTTACGTAATAAAATTTGAATGGCACTCAACCAAGAGTCCATGAAGCATTAAAAAAAAAAAAAAACAGAAAAATATGATATGAGAAAACTGTTTCAACTGCCACCACTTCCTCTTCAAGATGACCACCCCCCCCCAAAAGACTACAAATTAGTCTGAGCAGGGATTAAAAAAAAAATAGCATTCCTTCTACAATACACTTCCAAACCAATCTTTTAACCACAGGCTCCAGTGTTTACAATTTAAACTTCACATCAACCATGAAAATCTTTACAAATCAATAAGGGATACACTTTCCTCTATGAATACACAAACAACAAATCTCTCCCCCCTGATAGCTTCCCCCCCCCCCAATGTGAGAGTCTGGAAAGTAAAAACTGTAAGTAAAAAAACATAATGCATGTACTTTTAAACCTAAGGAACAGACTTCTATAATCCTGAATCAAACATGCCAATTGTTTAAAAAAACTTTTTAAAATAAGAGAATCAGTGAAATTAGGAAACTGGATACTTCATAATATTTAAGAAATCATTGTTAATACTCCTTAGGCTTGAAGGTGGCATTGTGGTTGTGTTTTATGTTGTTTCTACTTTTTTTTTTTTAGATACACCTGAAGGATTCACACATTAAAGGATTCTGAGAGTTGCTTTAAAATATCCAACAGGTGGATGAAACAGGATTAGTCATAACAAATGCCTGAAGCTGGTTAATTAGTACATGAAGCTTCTTATATGCATCTATTTTTTTGTATACATTTAAAGGAAAAAAGTATCCCATGAATCAAAACATCCTGTCAAAAGTGGAGAAATTTTATTCCCACTAAATCATCCAAAATTCCGGGTTTTTTTACTTATCAGGTTCGACAATTAAAGAATAAAACAATTACGTTTTATTCTTAAATTAAACAATTAAGTTTTATTCTTTAAACCAATAAACTTTCTCCAGTGGACCTGCAACTGAAATACAATACGAAACTCATCTTGGTATCTTTCAATCCCACTTGTCAGCTAGATGAGTGCCAGGTGAGGAAACGATCTAGGCTTCCAACTTGTAATTAGTGACCTTATTTTAACTTCAAGACCACACATCCTTTTTGAATCAGAATGATGAACTATCAAGGGTTGTTTTGTTTTAACTTACTTTACTCTCCCCCTAGTATTTGAACTAAATTTGGTGAGTGGTATACAAAGATGAAAAGTAGCAAATGCACTCCCAGTTAGTACAAACTCTTCTAACAAGAGTAGAAGACTCAATCCAATGTGACACAGAAAAGTTACCAAAACATTGGGGTATATAACTCTACACACACCCTTATAGTCCCTCCTCGCAAAAGCGTTTTAAGTGATGAGAAACGAGTGACCCCGGATTGGTTTGTTTCATCTTCTCCTCCTTTCGTAGGGGAGGTGCTAGAGAGCAAAATCACCCAAAGACTGGCCGGAAGAAGGAAAGCGAAAAGCATAGAGTCTGGACAATCAGCCCTTAAATAATTCAAAACTGCACCCTAATTAAATAAAATTAAAAGGGAGTTAAGTGTTAAACATCTCCAACGTACACGAGAGGCTCGAAAGTGGAAAAAACCTGGCTGTAGGTACAGCTGATTCGAACTCTCTCCTCTTCCCAAGTATTCACAGGTACAAAGGCGTAATGAGTACTCTTCCTGACCCTCGCCTAAACTTGCGCCACAAAACCCCCACTCGCCCGGATCACGCCAGGCGCTCCAAAACCACTGCCACACTTTCTCAGGCCGGAGACCCGTCAGTTCCTGGCCGGGCGAGCAGCAGCGCTGGGACTGAGCCTTAGCTGGGACAACCCGCCCGTAGCCGAGGCCCTCCGCGCCTGCCCCGCACTGGAGTCTCGGACCCATGGCACCCACTGAAGGCCCTGGCCCGGTGCCCTGCGAGGCCGGCCTCAAGCCTCCACCCTGGGTCCACCCCGCGCTGGCGGGACCCGCGCGACCCCCTCGGCCGCGCCGGCCGCTGCCGACCAGACCCAGCTACTGGCTTACCTGTCTTCACTCTTGTTTTTCTGCTTCTTCCCCATCGCGTGATAGCAGCGCTGGTGGTTCCAACCCCTCTAGTCGGTCTCTCACAGATTCACGTCTCACGTCCGACTTCGCTCTTCGTTCGGCTCCGTTTCCCTCCGCGCTGCCGCCTCTCACACCGGCTCTCCACAGACCCACGTACTGGGACAGGGCACATATGGTATGAGCTCTCTGGGCGCAAGCGCATCGTCCCGCCGCCTCAGCGTGGGGACGCAAGGCGCAGCTCATCGAGAGCTTCCCTTTGGGTAGAGCGTCTCCACTTCACCCGCCCGCCAAAGGGTAGTGCGAGCGCCCCCTTCCCGCAAACGCCTGCCGCGCTCCGACGCGTGAGCGGTTTCCACATTCTAGAACCCAAAGGCTGACAATGAGGCTGTAGACTCCCTACGTCGGCCTCTCTGGCGGGGGAACGCAGTTGTGGAGGATTCCAGCTCGGTCAGAAGTAGACCTTTGGCCGGGCTTCCCTTCTACCTTTGTATTCTTATCTGCCCGAAGTTCAGTAATGGACCACAATGAACCAAAGATAAGGGCTCTGGTTGTTCCCAAGGGAGACGAATCCAGGACAAAATTGGGTGTCTCAGTAACATCAATGAATTAGGACGTACAGTCACTAAAAAAAAAGAGAGAGAGAGAGAAAGAAAACAAGGACACACCCATCCCATCAAGTCCCTGAAATAGGTCGTAATGTTCTCCCCAAAAGTTCTAAAAATTTGTTAGGAAAGTCACGAGGGAACCTACGAGGGTGGTGAAAATGTGCCATATCCGGATCTGTACGGTTATATTATGGGTTTTAACTAAATAAAAGCTAATCATGCTGTATGTTATGAGTCAACATTTTTAAAAAAGATTTTTAGACAGAGGGGAAGGGAGGAAGAGAAACATCAATGTGTGGCTGCCTCTCCCGCACCCCTCACTAGGGATCTGGCCGGCATCCCAGGTGCCCTGATCGGAACCAGTGATCCTTTGGTTCATAGGCCAGGGCTCAATCCACTGAGCCACACCAGCCAGGGAGAGGCAACTTTTTTTAAAGGTTCAATAGGATGGAAACGAAGTTTGAGTATCACTCCTGAGCCAGAGTGTAGCTTCCTGATTTCTGACGTTATAACGTGTGCACTGAAGTTCAGAACCTAAGAAAGTTGGAAAACGCCAGCTGAGCACTAAGAAACTACAACTCCCAGCATACTTTGCTCCCGCGCCCTCTAGGCGGTTTAAACGCCGACCGGAAACCTCGGTTCCGGGCCTGTCGGGGAGGCGCACGCTTATAAGCTCTCCGGGCACGCACAGTCTCTTTCTGCATCATTTCCTCGGGCGTCGCAGGCTGTTAAGCGTTTGAGCTTTAGCCAATCTGGAGGCGAAAGTGACGACGGTTCGTAGCCACTAGCAGCTGCTGCGAAGGTGAAGCCAGAGTGGATTGTTCTAGAGCCGCTCGTCCGCCACTTCTCAAGTGTCACCGAGAGCTTAGGTAAGGCTGGTATGAAAAACTCGGCCACCAAGTTCCCGTGTTGACGTCCGGCCAGGGCGGTGGAGGGGCGCGGCCCTGGTGCCGGCGATCCTGCTGCCGAGGCGGCTTTGGAGCGTGGGCCCTGGGAGGCGATGAAGTTTGGGCCACCTGAGCTCTGCCCTCATCTGTCCCGGGGGTTTAAGGAGTGGCTGGATACTTAGGTAGGGGGTACCTTGGGAAGGTATTGTTCTCAGTTAAGGAGAAGGCCTTTTGGTTGTTTGGACGGGTGCACCTAGGGGATGAAGGAAATGGTTTGGTAATTTAAGGACAAGTCCTTTCCCACAGTTCCTCTTGAACTGAAAAATGGAAAAGTCGTAGTTACAAAGCCCTGGCTGGCATGGTTCAGTTGGTTGGAGCGCCATCGTGTACACCACAAAGTTGGGGGTTCCATTTCCAGTCTGGGCAGATACCTTAGTTGAGAGTTCAGTCCCTGGCGGGCGTGTATGAGGGGCAACCAATTGGTGTTTCTCCCTCACATCTGTTTCTCTTTCTCCCTAAAATCAATAAACATACTTTTAATTTTTTTAAAAAAGAGAAAAGTTAGCCCTAGCCAGGGTAGCTCCATTGGTTGGAGCGTCGCTTATGGACCAAAAGGTGTTGGGTTCCATTCCCCGTCAGAACACATGCCCAGGTTGCACGTTTGACACCCCCCCCCCC